>APFE031116102.1:34424-62375 GCA_000404065.3 Pinus taeda
TATATATGGGGTAACTTTGTCTTGAGGTGGATCGAATGGAGAGATTGTTCTTAGGAAAATCACTCTTTCAACATTGTGAGTGAGTTGGGCAAGGGTTCAAACAACTATGCATAAATTGTTCTTAGGAAAATCACTCTTTCAACATTGTGAGTGAGTTGGGCAAGGGTTCAAACAACTATGCATAAATTCTAAGCCTTCAGCGTCTTTTCTTATATGCCATTGAAAAAGAATGTAGCCAATTACAATTTTTTGTTGATTCCATTATCTCTTCAGAGATGTCACATACATACACCAGTTCCTATTTTTAGAAAAGATTACACATTTGAAGCAAGCTTTTGACAACATTTCTTCTCCTCACATCTACAAATAAACAGATTCATCTGGAGTGGATGTGGCATTGGACACTTGGCAAGTTACTAAGAAGATAGATGACACTGTTACAAATATTTCCAGAAACCTTTCATAGAGGGTTGGCAATAGTAACTTGGATAAATCTTCCATGATGAATGTCTCCTTTTTGTTTTGTTTTGACCCTTTATATGAGATAGTTTTCTTAAAAATGAAAAAAAAAACATTTGGTCATTATTTAGTTTCCTTATATTTGTCAATAATATGGACATGTAAAAGGTCTATATAAATCAACTAAATAGACTTTACTTAGATGGTAAAATTTATGATAAGTAAAGTTGATCATCATCACTTAATATGAGTTGACTCACCACTCTTATTTAAATAAAATCACACTAGAAATTATCTCATTTTTTTTTATGACAAGTAAAGTTGATCATCATCACTCAATAAGGGTTGACTCAACACTCTTATTTAAATAATTTCACACTAGAAATGATCTCATTTTTTGTATGTGAAGAAAAGATTATATGCGAAAACATTTTTAGATATTGCAGGGGGACCAAAAAAACTTTGAATATTTATTTACAAAAAAATTAATTTTGAGAATTAAATATTATTTGCGAGAAATCCAATATTTATTAATATGATTGTCAAGGCCATAATATTAGATGATATGTTTTCAAATACATATAATTTAATCTCATATCTTTTACTTTACTTTTTTCTTCTTCTTTTTCTATATAATTCATAGAACATGCCTTAAAATGTCTAGAGAGTTGAATTCTTAACTTCTCAATAACAATAACAAAGGTACTACTGAATTAAAAAATTAAACTCTTAACTTCTCAATAGCAAAAATGCTATTAGATAAAATCAATTAAGCTAAATTATACATTTTACTTATCAAAAAATATTTTATTTTTTTTTTTTTTACATTATTATTAAATAGTAAATAAAATATATTTAATTTTACAATATTTTCTAACCATTTTGAATTTTTAATTTTTTTAATTTCAAATATTACTTAATTACTTTAATGAAAAATATAGTGTTATTCAAAATATTATTAAAAAAAAAAATTAAATGACATAATTTACTTTTCATTTCCGAAGTCCTCAAAACCTTAATTTTTCCTATAAAACCATAACGTGCGTTTGTCATTCAAAGAAATGTATTTTAACACAATACATTTTTTCCTATATTTAAATTTGACAATGGGTAAGGAGCACATATAATGTGATTTGATTTGTAAAACATTTTAATAGAACATTAATTTTATTAACTTGTATTGTATGATTTAGGATTAGTGTTTTTATCAACGTATAAAATTATTGATTTTAATAATTTTATTTGTTTTTAAATAATTTGTATAAGTGTTTAGCTACTTGTATTGATATCGTTGGTTGTGGAGAAAAGCCAAATCTTTCACAGGATTTCTCTAAGATTTTTGTATTTTTTTTAAGGTGGTAGGCCTCATAGTCTTATACTGGTCCATTCATTTGGATGTGTTATTCGATGCTCTCTTTAATATTGTTTATTGCCTCATTTTATTCATGAGATCAGGAGAGTTTTTGAAACCTAACATCTCTGCAGGTGAAACCATGTTTATATATGCGATTTAAATATATATATAAATTGTTAAAATATAATTTAAAGATTTTTAATTTTATAATAATTTAATTTTTTTTATAAAATTTTATTTTTTATATTTTTATATCACATTTAAATTAATATTTAAAGACTATAATTTTCGCTTTCTTATTTTGAATAGAAATTAGATTTTTTTTCTTTTATTTTAAAAAAATAGAAGAGGAAATGTTTTTATTTTTTAGATAAGATTTTTTTTAAATTAATAATACAAATAGATATTATTATTTTTCAATGAATAATTATAGGGTTAAATAGAAAGTAACTTTCTTCAAAATACATAAGATTGTTTAAAATATAATTTTGGAAGTTTTTTTAAAAAAGATTTTAAAAGTAATATAAAGATTTTTTATTAAAAGTTTTTTGGAATAAAGTAATATAAATTATTATTATTAATGTTATGTGTGTGTGTATGTGTGTGTGATGGGGTATTTCTACTTGCAGGTTGGGTAGGGTTTAAACATTTATGTAGAAATGTTAAGATTTAAGCTTTTTGTTTTATTTCATATTGAAAAAGAAGGTCATCACTCACATATTATCGATGATTTCATGATCGTTATTAATTGGTTTAACAATATTGAAAGATGTCACATGCCTTATTAATTGATTTAATAATATTCAAAGATGTCACATGCACACATTGGTTTTTATTTTAGAAGATGTTATGTTGGAATGACAATTGGAAAAATGGATTCAATTTTTATTAAGAATATTGTACATATAAATACAATTTTGAAAAGGTTGGATTCACTTTCAAGGGTTTCTTGGACTTTAGTAATTAATTAAATAATGCACCATAACCCTAACAGCTTAGGTTTCCATTACACCCTTAATCCGAAGGGGTGTATATAAGAGTCTAAGAAGAGAGCTAAAATGGAAAAATGTATGACATCCAATGGTTGAATGTGCTATCTGAAATGGTGGTTTAAGAAAAAACCACAAACAAAAAGGTGGATGAACTCAAAGTCTCAACTAGTGGTGGTTTAAGGCTGACCACCAACTCTTGAACTAAAGCACAAAGTAGTTCATGGAACAACTCCAAATTTGGCTAGAAGTTGAAGTCTTCCTCGAGAGGAAGTGTTCCTAAGGTCTTGAAAAGGGAGACCTTCAACCTGGAAAAGGGAGGTCTCAACATGTAGAAAGAAATGAAGAATGTCAACCTAGAAAGGGAGGTCTCAATTTGTGGTGGTTTAAAAAATGCCACCAGCTAAAGTCATGCTCATGGGGCATTACTCTATCTCTAGCTACAACTATGAATCTGGCTATAGTTGTCTCTAGATGTACGCTCATGTAGCAGGTTTAGGTTGTTGCTCAGACTCACTTGATAAATCTCCGAATAATGAATCTTCGAAGTTGCTAATTGTGCATCAAGTCTGCCTCTGTCAAATACAAGGTGAGAAGATGAAGAAATTTTCGTTGCAATACTAATCAATACTCGAGAAAAAATTATGTGGTATGACTGGCATATCTTCTTAGTTGTTGAAGACCATTGCTAAGAAGTGATACATCCAAGGTGAGTCTTCGTTCTTACAGGAGTTTTGTTTCTGTAACATATGTTTGAATGATGAGTGTGCTTACCACAATACTCATAAGGATGAATATCAAAACATTGATCTTTCACATGGCCAACTCGATCGTAATGTTGGCATTTGAAAATATGTGGCTATTATGCAACAACAACAAGCGAAGATGGATTATCTTGAAGGAATCCAAAGCTATGAAACTAGATGGGCTTCAAATATTATGGAATCTAAAATAATACAGACATGTCCAAGTCTCTGATTCCTAAATAATATAGGCATGTCCAAGCCTGTGAATTCTAAATAATACAGACATGGATCCTAAATAATACAAACATGTCTAAGTCTATGAAGCCTAAATAATATAGACATGTCCATGCCAATGAATCATAAATAATAGGCATGTTCAAGTCTGTGTTGGACATGTCTGTTTTTTCTACTATTTAATATTATAAATATTATGTGAGTTGTTGGGTTATTTGTTAGTGGGATGTTCTAGTTGACTCCATTTCTAATTTATTGTTTACTTGAAATATCATGCTCAATGGTGACAACTTGCTGAAAGCGCACTCTTGCCTCTGTTGCATCCGGGTATGATTTGGTACCTCTGTCCAACTCGTCTAATAATATGTGTATCATAATCTTGAGTATAGCCAAACCAGCAACATATTGATGCATAGTGTTTGTGTTGATCTCCAAGTCTACGCTGGTGGCTATACGCATAAGCTCATCAAAGTACATGTCCAGCTCTAGTCAGAATTGGTTCTTTAACTTCACCTCGATGAGTGTGCCTATGGATGGGATCGCATGTGTGCACACATTGACATCCGTGCTTTTGAACACACGTGCATGTGAAGCCTACAAACTAGTGATGAGATGCGAGAGTTCCTCATAGTTATGGATCTCACTCTGGATGTGTGCCTTCAATTCAACCGCCTTTGGCTTCATCATCTTTGGAAAATACAATGGGGCTCCTTTGTATCTCATTATCCATGTTTGCATGTGATCGACAAAAGTATGCAAATTTGACAAGATGCGTGTTCTCCAAGCACAGCATTGCTGCCAACTGTTGAGATGGACAACTCATTTATGCACGGTGATGAATCTGGAATACAACATCCACGTGACTGCCTCAAGGGATGATAATTCATCCAGTATCCCTCTCTTCAACTTTTCTCTAGGGCATGATGTAACTTGTTCTCCTCCCTATTTGGTTGTTTGTAACTCCTTAGCCATGCGGTAATTCTTAGCTATCAAAAATTGAACACTCGAGCTGGTGGCTTCAACATATGCTCTGGTAGCACTAACCAATATTGTTGGATGCTTGTGCACATCGGATACAATCACTCATTCTTCAAACTACACAGGAGATGTGTGAACATCCGGAGTGGGCAGTCTGCACGACTGCACAACTCTGTGTTGTGACTCGTCAAAATATACGTTGTGCATCTTTGCCTCTGGATTGTCTCTAAGGATCTTTGTGTCTCCTTGATCGCTTAAGACTTTCTCTACTTCCGGATCTATTGAAGTCATTGGGGTGACCTCTTGGTTCTAAGGCATGAGGTTAATATCCTGATCTGAATCTGGCTTAACCATATTCGTGTCCATCTACTCTATCATATGTTCAATCTTTTGAGCTAAGTCTGGCTCCTGCAACTATTCGCCCTGTCTGCTCTGTGCTAGCTACTTGGATGAGTATATAACTTGTATGGGCGTAGTTTCATCAATTTGTGAATGTTGCGCCTCCTATTGTACATGTTTTTGGTGTGATTCCTTCTCTCTTATGCACAACTCTTGTTCTTCTCAGAGTTGTCACTTCAACTCATACAACTCCTTTTATGTTTCCTCCATCCTTTGTTTCTCTCTTAGCCTTTGCACGATCCTCTTGTCGCGTTGTCGGCTCTTAGCCTCAATCTCCAAAGCTTCTTTCAACACAAGTGGATCTTCTTTGAGCTTGCAACTTTGCTCTGCCTCTGCACTGTCAACAACCTTTCTCTTGCCTTTGCCACGAGAAGTTTTGCTACCCTCTATTGCTGCTCATGATGTTGCTCTCTCAGATGTTGCTTCCCTCTGCTTTTCTAACCACTGTGTAGTTGTGCCGACCAGTTAATTGAGCCTAGAGAAGTGATAGTAGTATCTCCATGGGGCTTCCTCAGGCCAATGACATGCCCCGTGGATCCAAGGAAATTTCACTCTTGCACAATGCTCCTTCACCAAGCAATTCGAGTCATGCAGAATGAAACTTCTTGTGTCAAAGGTGAATCTCTTGAATTCCTTCATCTCGACCTTAGCATTCTTGAGATTTCGTATCTCATACAACCCGCTCCTCAAAGAAAGAGTGGGCCAAGGTGCCTTTTTTTTCCTGTGCAGTCTCATTAAAAACCCTATCGAGATGTGATATGACACCTCTTGCATGACAAGCTTGTCCATGGAAATGGTAAAACATGTGGAGCCTTCTCCGTGATGTACATACGTATGAAGGTGCCAAGAGGTGAGGCATACCAATCTATTATGTCGATCAATGCCTCCATTGTCGCCTACGACATGCAAGGTGGATCCTGCTCAAATATCATTTCGTACACTAGGCTGACAAATACCAATTAATAAAAAACCAAAGGCACAATCCCACTTGACCTCCCCACTCCTTCCACTTATGCCTCCCCTTGAAATGAATGTCAATCACCCATCATAATTGCCACCCACTTAATATATGCCATAACTCTCCCTCCCCCCTCCAATCCTCAAATTAATTTGAGGAGACAACTTGGCAATGAGCAATAAATAATATAAGAATAATATATTAATATTTAATCATGCTAGTCAATGTTATGGAATCACAAGAATTCATTCAACTAAATATTAAATAATCAATGTTGAAATATAACATAATAATTATAAATCATAATTTAATAATTATAAGTGGTGATTGAGAGTTAAGTAACCACTAATCAAACTTAACTATTAAGCAAGCTTAAGGTTAACCTAAGTTTGATTGTTAGTCGAGCTTAAAGTTAGTCTTAACTTATTCACTAATCAAGCTTAATTATTAATTAATTGTTTAGCATAATAAGCTAGAAAATACTAGCATGTTCTTGCTAGCTTGGATATATAGCTAGCATAAGCATACCTCTTATGTATACTAATAATACATATCAGGATCAAGCACATAGAAAAACCATTCATTTGGTTGGTTATTAACACAATATAAGATAATAGGATTAAGTAGGGACATTACAATTTCGTTGTGCAAGTCGAATTGGTTTATATTTTAGCTATGCTTTTTTTTGTTCTACTCAAAACCAAGAAATACTTTTAATATTCTAAATTAGGGTTAACCACCTCTCTACAAATTGTTATCTTTCTATATTCCAATTGATTTTGCAAAATAACATTAACATCTTTCTATATTCCTCAATGATTTACAAAGATTAAACATCTTTGTATCATCTTTACTTGCCTACTATTAATTTTTCCCACTATTGATTTTTATTTATCTTTAAAATACTTATTATTTTTAAATATTAACAATATAAATAAGTAATTCAAATAATTATAGTAATAAATAATAACCAAAAACTTAAAAATATAATAAATAAGAGTTTTAATAGTTATATAATTAATTTTTACCTGAAATATTTTTATAACTTGGTGTTTAGAAATAGATATTAATTAACTCTTAAAAAAAAATAAAACTATTAATATAAAACTCCAAACGTGAAGAAATTGATATCACTAGTAAAAGTAAAACCGAGTTCCAATACGCAGTGAATCAAATCTCTAAAAAATATTAATTAAATAAATCTAAAAAATTTAAAACCATTGATATAAAAATCCTAAATTTTAGACATTAATATCACTAGTCAATGTAAACCAAATTCTAAACTTGCAGTGAATCAAATCAATTGGATAAGTTGACGCAATTTGGAGGACGATACAAGTCACAAAAGTTAAGCCGATTCTCCTTGTCTATGAACAACTTGGTGTCTTTGTAGATAGGCAAGCTCATAGACACTTGCTCAACTACATCTCTAGTTGCACTTTTTACGGTGTCCTTTGAACCCGAACTCTTGGAGGCCATTGTACCTGTAGTGATGAGAGACAGATGAACACTTGTGATACTTTAAGACATAGCAACACTCATGGCAAGATATTTGTCAGTTGAAAACCAAAGCGACTTTGAGCACTGACATGCAACATACCCAAGCGACTGACTGGGAAGATTATGCAATTTTCACCGGGAGGCTGACTCCCAAAACTGAACAAGGCATAGTCTGGGTTGTCAGGAGAACGACTGACTGTTGGAACTGCGCAATGCACTTTCCATCTTGGCCTGCTGAGGATTGAAACTGTGAAATCAATGACATGCAAATCCAACAAACTACATTGCACAATTTCTGGGGCTAGCATGGCAATGTCTCCCAGAATTGCGCAAAGCAAGCCTGGAGGCGAGTGCTGGGCGAGATTTGCACATTTTCTGGAGCGAAGGTTGAGCCTTCACTCTCATAAATGCACATTTCTAGCTGGGCAACACAAGGTCGTGGCCAACGCAGCCCATACCTATTGACGAGCGACTGAAAACATGAAAAGTTCTGAATGCATGGCGAAGTTGAGTGTAAATGAGAGTGAGTGATCATGTATGCAAATAGTGCGTGCATGATTTAGAAAACGAGGAAACATGCATGTGTGTGAAGTGAGTCGCCGCAATAGTGACCGTAAGTGTAGAAACAATGTCATGCATGTGACAATAGTGAGATGCAATGAAAAACCTGAAACATTGCTCCTACAAGCTAACATGCATTAAAACAACATCAGGCATTCAACAAAACCAAGAAAACAACATTCATACAAAGAAAAATAGAAAAAACGACAAAAAAGTAGTAAAACACATCAAAAGCAGACTTACCTAGAAAAAGTACAATTGAATGTGCCGAAGACTCCTAGATGCGACGTGGGATGTGAGAGCTCCAAGATCAATGTGAGGAATGAGCTTTGCAGTGTAGAATAAATAAGTTTGATAAGGATGAGGCTTATGACATACATGCCACAAATCTAGGAAAAAATGACACTTGGCGAGAAGTTTCAAAAACGATCTTTGCATGTAACCTCCAGCTACTAAAAATATATCCCTAAAATCTAGGGATGCTATTTTCTTTTTTAGGAAAAGCAACCTATGCATGCAAATCAGGATTGCTCAGTCCTAGGGGGAACTGGTCAACCTGAAGGCACATGCAACAACCTACAATCCTCGGAAAGACAATTGTGCAAATTCTAGGCTAAGCAAGACAGGTTGTCCCTCTTGCATTACGCAATTCCTGGACTAAAGCCCTCGCTGCCTGTCAGAATTGCGTAATCTTTGAGCTGAAGCCCAGTACTGGGCTGAATTGCACATTTTTCAGAGGGAATTTTTCCTAGATGAGTTGCGTATTTTTGGAGCCTAGTAGGCAGCCCAATAGGATTTCACAATTTTTGGAGGGAAGGCTGGTTCCCTTCCTGAATTTTGTAATTTTCTAGGTGAGCACCTTAGCCAGTAAAATGCATAAGTTTGGAATGTCAGCTCTTGGGTGGGAGGAAAACAAATTGACATGCACAGGTTGGCAGGCCATTGAAACTTAGTTGAAGCCTATGTACTTGGACAATGCAAGACACGCTGCTAAGGATTGTTGGTAGGGAGGCTCCAAAACTAAATTAAGGCAAAATTTTGGAGGGTGGTTGTAGCTGCTACAACAACGTGCTCATTCTATTGAGAAATCAATCCCTCTTAGGTGGATGTTTGTCTTATATGGTACTGATATAAAAAGAGGAAAAAAATGAAAAATACAGATTCACAATTACATAATGCAAATTTTCATTTCCTTAGGTTTCCAAAATTCCACTACACTTCTTTCCATGCCTTTCTTTAAAAGGTTAAATGGTTAACGGGGAACTAGCAACCTCCCTAGATATATGTAACAACCCACAAGCCACATATATCATAAATTCATAGTTCAACCTAGAACCGAGACATTCAGAGACCATCAGAAACTGGAGTTGGGATCCCAAACTCCAAAGGGATGCCTATCCTTACTATGACGCGCCATGATTCCCCACACCGGATTTGAAACTGAATGGAGGGGATAACATCTCGGTGAGACAACCACCCCATCATTCCACAAAAAGACAGTTTTTCCCATGCATTTTTAATGATTAAAGTCTTTAGGTAGTGAAGGCATTACACCTAACCCAAACTCATTGGGAAAATCTACTACACACAGAGTGGGCATGTCACCAAACACTTAACCTGACATTAAGAAGGTAAGACTTCTTTCATATATATATATCTTATATCTATATATATATATTATATATATATATATATATATATATATATATATATTACATTATTATATACAAAGAAGTCGTTAAGTTTATCCCTTGATTTATTCGCCTCAAAGAGCAAACTGATGATTTATGGCCCGTCATCCATTTATGTAATTTAATACAATTCTTTTAACCGGTGATGTCATTTTAGCAAAAGTAAAATTTAATTATGAGATGTTTTTTTACTTTTTTTAAACAAATTATTTGGTCAATTTGTTTTAATTTTACTTAGAATTCCTTAAAGTTGTAAAATTTAACTATGTAATTTACAAAATTCTTATCTTAAATATTTTTTTTAAATATTTAATTCATTTCTAAATTTGAACACATTTAAAAAAAATCACAATACAAAAATTTGAAATAAATAAAATAAGGTATATTATCAAATCTATAATAAAAAAGGAAATGTAATAAAAATAAGAAAAAGCTTTTTAATATTACATGGTTCCTTGCGACTCTAAAAAGTTAATCTAGTCGAATTATCGTCCTTTTTGGGGTAATTTTTTAATATATATATATAATATATATATATATATATATATATTATATATAAAGGTTTAAACATGTAAAATTTAATTGTAAAAATTACATTGTTTATAAATGGAAAGGAGTATGGGTGAAAGTTAATTATGATAGTCTCTCTCATACAATCCTACTCTCCATCAACTCCTTTTAACAACATTTTAGAATCTCTTTTGATTAATCTTTTTCTGCAACATTGGAGTCCTCTCCTCTAAGGACATTCAGGCTCCTTTTACAACTATTGGAAGTAATGCTTCCATGTTTTGTCATGAGTTGCCATTGTGAGTTCCTAAACATCAATCTAGATGTTGTTGTTTCCTACATATGAGTTGTAGTCGTGATCTAGATGTGTCGAAGTCAGTGACTAATATCCTATATATTTGTAACTATTGTTATCAGTACAAATATCACAATGAGTGAATTTTATTGTGTATAATCTCTCTCTGCTCTCTTTCATTTTTCTAACATGGTAACGTAGTTGGTTCAGCCCTGACTCTCTCACGAGAGGGACTGAGATCATGCAATTTTAGCCATGGTACTCCTTTGTACGTAGATTATTTTGATAGAGTGTTTGATTGATTGTTTGTGTGAGTCTTTTGTGTGAATATTTGATTTGCGTGTGAATTGTGGATCGTTGCATGCAAAGGAGAATTGTGAAGATCCAATGTTGTTGGTATTGTGTGAAGCTCCATTGTGGAAAAATATTTGTAAAAGAAGAGGAGATCTGTTTGTGAAGAAGCTGGATCAACATATATTTGGTTTGATATAGTGTGGATCTACAATTGAGAGCAATGTCTACATGTTTTAAATGGTGGTTCTCGAGATTATCAGATGGTGCAAGATGTAAAGTTGTGGCATGCAGGTGGAATGTTAGCATTTCTCATTCTAGATTTGAACTAATAAAATATTATGATATTTTTTATCCATAGATCGAGATCCAAACGCAACAGATCTGATGGAAAATACCAATATGTAAAGTTATTATTATTATATTTGTTCTCATCTACTCATATCAATAAAGAGCAGTGATTGATTATGTCTCTGTATGTTTTGGTGGTTGGCGATTGTGTGTTTTTATTGGTTATAAAAAGGGTTGATGGTTCTTAAACTGGAAGCCCTAATGTCTGCAACATCAATTCTTGCGTGTTTTTATTAGTTATGAAAAGCGTTGGTGATTCTTAAACTAGAAGCCCTAGTGTCTGAAACATCAATTTTTGTGTGTTAGTGAGGTCAAGTTGTTTGATCAACTTTTGAACACATTTAGTATCCATACCTCCATCCTAGCAACTGGCAGATGACCGAAAGTGAAATATTTGACAGATAGTGGTTGGTCCATGGGATGGTTCATTACTTGACGACTCTTATCATGGAAGATGTATATTATCCTTGTTGTTGTAATATGTGTTTTCAATGTTTTCATGTAAGTATTAAGGGAGGGTATTGGAAGTAATGATTCTATGTGTTATCATGAGTTGTCATTGTGAGTTCCCAAGCGCCAATCTAGATTTTGTTGTTTCCTATGTATGAGTTGTAAGCATGACCTAGATGTGTCAAAGTCAGTGATTAATGTCCTATATATTTGTAACTATTGTGATCAATAAAGATATCAAAGTGAGTGATTTGTATTGTGTATAATCTCTCTCTACTCTCTTTCATTTTCTAACAACAACAAGGAGTGAAACTCAGGCTCCTCTTACATCATAGTTGGGAGTGGATTGGTTTACTCACTTTTGATATATGATGAAGAAACAAGCACAAAGGGCAATCATTGATTTTATATTTATTGTGTAGCTTATGAGACGCCAAGTTGTTGAACCATCAACACATGGCCTTCCACCCATTCAAGAATACATTGAGTTTGTTCAGAAAAGGAAACTGATTGTACTTAGACAATGTGGTGACGGTAAAAATAAATCATGGGGGATTTTGAAAATATTTTTCTTCGAATGAAAAAAATGGCAATCTGTGATGATTTATATAGTATAACAAGAGATGTTTATAAATGGAATGGTGTCATGTACATTAAGTGAAAAGAATTTTCTAGTGTAAGAGAATGCTAATATGAATCCTAATATGAGATGTAAGTTTTTGCGGTGGGTTTAGGATCCATATTTTGAATTTGGCTCTAATACCACGTGTAAGATCCATTAACAATTTTTTGTCACATAATTTAAAAGAAAAAATTAAAATAAAACATATTTGACAATTCTATATATACAACTCCTTTTATGTTTCCTCCATCCTTTGTTTCTCTCTTAGCCTTCACGTGATCCTCTTGTCGCATTGTCAGCTCTTAGCCTCAATCTCCAAAGCCTCTTTCAACACAAGTGGATCTTCTTTGAGCTTGCAACTTTGTTCTGCCTCTGCACTGTCAACAACTTTTCTCTTGCCTTTGTCACGAGAAGTTCTGCTACCCTCTATTACTGCTCACGATGTTGCTCTCTCAGATGTTTCTTCCGCATTTCTAACCACTATGTAGTTGTGTCGGACGGTTCATTGAGCCTAGAGAAGTGATAGTAGTATCTCCATGGGTCTTCCTCAGGCCAATGACATGCCCCGTGGATCCAAGGAAATTTCACTCGCACACAATGCTCCTTCACCAAGCAATTCGAGTCATACGGATTGAAACTTTTGGTGTCGAAGGTGAATCTCTTGAACTCCTTCATCTCGGCCTTAG
The DNA here is from genome assembly GCA_000404065.3 of Pinus taeda. Lineage (NCBI taxonomy): Eukaryota > Viridiplantae > Streptophyta > Pinopsida > Pinales > Pinaceae > Pinus > Pinus taeda. The sequence goes on from APFE031116102.1 coordinate 47,499, forward strand.
CATGCTTGAGATTTCGTATCTCATACAACCCACTCCTCAAAGAAGAGTGGGCCAAGGTGCCTTTTTCTTCCTGTGTAGTCTCACTAAAATCCCTATCGAGATGTGATATGACACCTCTTGCATGACAAGCTTGTCCATGGAAATGGTAAAACATGCGGAGCCTTCTCCACGATGTAAATACGTATGAAGGTGCCAAGAGGTGAGGCATACCAATCTATTATGTCAATCAATGCCTCCATTGTCGCCTACGACATGCAAGGTGGATCCTGCTCAAATATCATTTCGTACACTAGGGTGACAAATACCAATTACTAAAACACCAAAGGCACGATCCCACTTGACCTCCCCACTACTTCCACTTATGCCTCCCCTTGAAATGAATGTCAATCACCCATCATAATTGCCACCCACTTAATATATGCCATATCTCTCCCTCCCCCCACCAATCCTCAAATTAATTTGAGGAGACAAATTGGCAATGAGCAATAAATAATATAAGAATAAAATATTAATATTTAATCATGCGAGTCAATGTTATGGATTCACAAGAATCCATTCAACTAAATATTAAATAATCAATGTTTAAATATAATGTAATAATTATAAATCATAATTTAATAATTATAAGTGGTGATTGAGAGTTAAGTAACCACCAATCAAACTTAACTATTAAGCAAGCTCAATAAGCTTAATCATTAATGGGGTTTAATCCTATTAACTACTAAGCAAGCTTAAGGTTAACCTAAGTTTGATTGTTAGTCGAGCTTAAAGTTAGTAGTCTTAACTTATTCACTAATCAAGCTTAATTATTAATTAATTGTCTAGCATAATAAGCTAGAAAATACTAACACGTTCTTGCTAGCTTGGATATATAGCAAGCATAAGCATACCTCTTATGTATACTAATAATACATATTAGAATCAAGCACATAGAACAACCATTCATTTGGTTGGTTATTAACACAATATAAGATAATAGGATTAAGTAGGGACATTACAATTTTGTTTGCAAGTCGAATTGGTTTATATTTTAGCAATGCTTTTTTTTGTTCTACTCAAAACCAAGAAATACTTCTAATATTCTAAATTAGGGTTAACCACCTCTCTACAAATTGTTATCTTTCTATATTCCAATTGATTTTGCAAAATAACATTAACATCTTTCTATATTCCTCAATGATTTACAAATATTAAACATCTTTGTATCATCTTTACTTGCCTACTATTAATTTTGCCCACTATTGATTTTTATTTATCTTTAAAATACTTTTGAAGATAATTTAATATTATATTTTTAAAATATTAAATATATAAATAAGTATCAAATAATTAATAGTAATAAAATAATAACCAAAATTTAAAAGATATAATAAATAAGAGTTTTAACAATTATATAATTAATTTTTACCTGAAATATTTTTTATAACTCGATGTTTAGAAATAAATATTATTAACTCTTAAAAAAATAAACTATTAATATAAAACTCCAAACGTGAAGAAATTGATATCACTAGTAAAAGTAAAACCGATTTCCAATACGCAGTAAATCAAATATTTAAAAACTATTAATTAAATAAATCTAAAAAATTTAAAACCATTGATATAAAAATCCTAAATTTTAGACATTAATATCACTAGTCAATGTAAACCAAATTCTAAACTTGCAGTGAATCAAATCAATTGGATAAGTTGACACATTTTGGAGGACGGTACAAGCCACAAAAGTTAAGCTGATTCTCCTTGTCTATGAACAGCTTGGTGTCTTCGTAGATAGGCAAGCTCATAGACACTTGCTCAACTACATCTCTAGTTGCACTTTTGATGGTGTCCTTTGACCCTGAACTCTTGGAGGCCATTGTACCTATAGTGATGAGAGACAGATGAACACTTGTGATACTTTAAGACATAGCAACACTCATGGAAAGGTATTTGTTAGTTGAAAACCAAAACGACTTTGAGGACTGACATGCAACATACCTAAGTGACTGACTAGGAAGATTGTGCAATTTTCACCGGGAGGCTGACTGCCAAAACTGAACAAGGCATAGTCTGGGTTGTCAGGAGAACGATTGACTGTTGGAACTACGCAATGCACTTTCCATCTTGGCCTGCTAAGGATTGAAACTGTGAAATCAATGACATGCAAATCCAACAAACTACATTACACAATTTCTATGGCTAGCATGGCAATGTCTCCTAGAATAGCGCAAAGAAAGCCTGGAGGCCAGTGCTGGGCCAGATTTGCGCATTTTCTGGAGGGAAGGTTGAGCCTTCACTCTCATAAATGCGCATTTCTAGCTGGGCAAGGAAAGGTCGGGGCCAACGTAGCCCAGACCTATTGACAAGCGACTGAAAACATGAAAAGTTCTAAATGCATGGCGAAGCTGAGTGTAAATGAGAGTGAGTGATCATGCATGCAAATAGTGAGTGCAGGATTTAGAAAACGAGGAAACATGCATGTGTGTGAAGTGAGTCGCCGCAATAGTGACCGTAAGTGCAGAAACAATGTCGTGCATGTGACAATAGTGAGATGTAATGAAAAACCTGAAACATTGCTCCTACAAGCTAACATACATTAAAACAACATTAGGCATTCAACAAAACCAAGAAAACAACATTCATACAAAGAAAAATAGAAAAAACAACAAAAAAGCAGAAAAACACATCAAAAGTAGACTTACCTAGAAAAAGTACAGTTGAATGTGCCGAAGACTCCTAGATGCGATGTGGGATGTGAGAGCTCCAAGATCAATGTGAGGAATGAGCTTTGCAGTGTAGAATAAATAATTTTGATAAGGATGAGGCTTATGACACGCATGCCACAAATCTAGGAAAAAATGACACTTGGCAAGAAGTTTCAAAAACGATCTTTGCATGTAACCTCCAGCTACTAAAAATATCTCCCTAAAATCTAGGGATGCTATTTTCTTTTTCAAGAAAAGCAACCCATGCATGCAAATCAGGATTGCTCAGTCTTAGGGGGAATTGGTCAACCTGAAGGCACATGCAACAACCTGTAAGCCTCAGAAAGACAATTGTGCAAATTCTAGGCTAAGCAAGACTGGTTGTCCCTCTTGCATTACGCAATTCCTGGACTAAAGCCCTGGCTGCCCGTCAGAATTGCGTAATCTTTGATCTGAAGCCCAGTGCTAGGCTGAATTGCACATTTTTCAGAGGGAATTTTGCCTAGATGAGTTGCGTATTTTTGGATCCTATCAGGCAAGCCAGTAGGATTTCACAATTTCTGGAGGTAATGCTGGTTCCCCTCCTGGATTTTGTAATTTTCTAGGTGAGAACCTCAGCCAGAAAAATGCATAAGTTTGGAATGTCAGCCCCTGGGTGGGAGGAAAACAAGTTGACATGCACAGGTTGGCAGGCCATTGAAACTTAGTTGAAGCCTATGTACTTGGACAATGCAAGACATGCTGCTAAGGATGGTTGGTAGGGAGGCTCCAAAACTAAATTAAGGAAACATTTTGGAGGGTGGTTGTAGTTGCTACAACAACGTGCTCATTCTATTGAGAAATCGATCCCTCTTAGGTGGATGTTTGTCTTATATGGTACTGATATAAAAAGAGGAAAAAAATGAAAAATACAGATTCACAATTACATAATGCAAATTTTCATTTCCTTAGGTTTCCAAAATTCCACTACACTTCTTTCCATGCCTTTTTTTAAAAGGTTAAATGGTTAACGGGGAACTAACAACTTCCCTAGATATATGTAAAAACCCACAAGCCACATATATCATAAATTCATAGTTCAACCTAGAACTGAGACATTCAGAGACCATCAGAAACTGGAGTTGGGATCCCAAACTCCAACAGGATGCCTATCCTTACTATGACATGCCATGATTCCCCACACCGGATTTGAAACCGAATGGAGGGGATAACATCTCGGTGAGACAACCACCCCATCATTCCACAAAGAGACACTTTTTCCCATGCATTTTTAATGATTAAAGTCTTTAGGTAGTGAAGGCATTACACCTAACCCAAACTCATTGGGACAATCTGCTACACACAGAGTGGGCATGTCACCAAACACTTAACCTGACATTAAGAATGTAAGACTTCTTTATATACATATATATAGGAGTGGTTAAGTTTATCCCTTGATTTATTTGCCTCAAAGAGCAAACTGGGTGATAATGGCCCGTCATCCATTTCTGTAATTAATACAATTTCTTTTAACCGGTGATGTCATTTTAGCAAAAGTAAAATTTAATTATGAGATGTTTTTTCACTTTTTTTAAACAAATTATTTGGTCAATTTGTTTTAATTTTACTTAGAATTCCTTAAAGTTGTAAAATTTAACTATGTAATTTACAAAATTCTTATCTTAAATATTTTTTTTAAATATTTAATTCATTTCTAAATTCTTAAACAACATTTAAAGAAAAAATCACAATACAAAATTTGAAATAAATATATCGGTATATGAATACAATAATTAAATCTAAAAAAAGAGAATGTATAAAATATAAAAAGATTTTTAATAATTACAATTGTTCCTTGAGACTTCTAAGAAGTTATACAGTCGCAATACGTCCATTTGGGGAAATTCTTTAATATTATAAAATATTTAAAGGTTAAACATGTAAAATTTAATTGTAAAAATTACATTGTTTATAAATGGAAAGGAGTATGGGTGAAAGTTAATTATGATAGTCTCTCTCATACAATCCTACTCTCCATCAACTCCTTTTAACAACATTTTAGAATCTCTTTTGATTAATCTTTTTCTGCAACATTGGAGTCCTCTCCTCTAAGGACATTCAGGCTCCTTTTACAACTATTGGAAGTAATGCTTCCATGTTTTGTCATGAGTTGCCATTGTGAGTTCCTAAACATCAATCTAGATGTTGTTGTTTCCTACATATGAGTTGTAGTCGTGATCTAGATGTGTCGAAGTCAGTGACTAATATCCTATATATTTGTAACTATTGTTATCAGTACAAATATCACAATGAGTGAATTTTATTGTGTATAATCTCTCTCTGCTCTCTTTCATTTTTCTAACATGGTAACGTAGTTGGTTCAGCCCTGACTCTCTCACGAGAGGGACTGAGATCATGCAATTTTAGCCATGGTACTCCTTTGTACGTAGATTATTTTGATAGAGTGTTTGATTGATTGTTTGTGTGAGTCTTTTGTGTGAATATTTGATTTGCGTGTGAATTGTGGATCGTTGCATGCAAAGGAGAATTGTGAAGATCCAATGTTGTTGGTATTGTGTGAAGCTCCATTGTGGAAAAATATTTGTAAAAGAAGAGGAGATCTGTTTGTGAAGAAGCTGGATCAACATATATTTGGTTTGATATAGTGTGGATCTACAATTGAGAGCAATGTCTACATGTTTTAAATGGTGGTTCTCGAGATTATCAGATGGTGCAAGATGTAAAGTTGTGGCATGCAGGTGGAATGTTAGCATTTCTCATTCTAGATTTGAACTAATAAAATATTATGATATTTTTTATCCATAGATCGAGATCCAAACGCAACAGATCTGATGGAAAATACCAATATGTAAAGTTATTATTATTATATTTGTTCTCATCTACTCATATCAATAAAGAGCAGTGATTGATTATGTCTCTGTATGTTTTGGTGGTTGGCGATTGTGTGTTTTTATTGGTTATAAAAAGGGTTGATGGTTCTTAAACTGGAAGCCCTAATGTCTGCAACATCAATTCTTGCGTGTTTTTATTAGTTATGAAAAGCGTTGGTGATTCTTAAACTAGAAGCCCTAGTGTCTGAAACATCAATTTTTGTGTGTTAGTGAGGTCAAGTTGTTTGATCAACTTTTGAACACATTTAGTATCCATACCTCCATCCTAGCAACTGGCAGATGACCGAAAGTGAAATATTTGACAGATAGTGGTTGGTCCATGGGATGGTTCATTACTTGACGACTCTTATCATGGAAGATGTATATTATCCTTGTTGTTGTAATATGTGTTTTCAATGTTTTCATGTAAGTATTAAGGGAGGGTATTGGAAGTAATGATTCTATGTGTTATCATGAGTTGTCATTGTGAGTTCCCAAGCGCCAATCTAGATTTTGTTGTTTCCTATGTATGAGTTGTAAGCATGACCTAGATGTGTCAAAGTCAGTGATTAATGTCCTATATATTTGTAACTATTGTGATCAATAAAGATATCAAAGTGAGTGATTTGTATTGTGTATAATCTCTCTCTACTCTCTTTCATTTTCTAACAACAACAAGGAGTGAAACTCAGGCTCCTCTTACATCATAGTTGGGAGTGGATTGGTTTACTCACTTTTGATATATGATGAAGAAACAAGCACAAAGGGCAATCATTGATTTTATATTTATTGTGTAGCTTATGAGACGCCAAGTTGTTGAACCATCAACACATGGCCTTCCACCCATTCAAGAATACATTGAGTTTGTTCAGAAAAGGAAACTGATTGTACTTAGACAATGTGGTGACGGTAAAAATAAATCATGGGGGATTTTGAAAATATTTTTCTTCGAATGAAAAAAATGGCAATCTTTGATGATTTATATAGTATAACAAGAGATGTTTATAAATGGAATGGTGTCATGTACATTAAGTGAAAAGAATTTTCTAGTGTAAGAGAATGCTAATATGAATCCTAATATGAGATGTAAGTTTTTGCGGTGGGTTTAGGATCCATATTTTGAATTTGGCTCTAATACCACGTGTAAGATCCATTAACAATTTTTTGTCACATAATTTAAAAGAAAAAATTAAAATAAAACATATTTGACAATTCTATATATACAACTCCTTTTATGTTTCCTCCATCCTTTGTTTCTCTCTTAGCCTTCACGTGATCCTCTTGTCGCATTGTCAGCTCTTAGCCTCAATCTCCAAAGCCTCTTTCAACACAAGTGGATCTTCTTTGAGCTTGCAACTTTGTTCTGCCTCTGCACTGTCAACAACTTTTCTCTTGCCTTTGTCACGAGAAGTTCTGCTACCCTCTATTACTGCTCACGATGTTGCTCTCTCAGATGTTTCTTCCGCATTTCTAACCACTATGTAGTTGTGTCGGACGGTTCATTGAGCCTAGAGAAGTGATAGTAGTATCTCCATGGGTCTTCCTCAGGCCAATGACATGCCCCGTGGATCCAAGGAAATTTCACTCGCACACAATGCTCCTTCACCAAGCAATTCGAGTCATACGGATTGAAACTTTTGGTGTCGAAGGTGAATCTCTTGAACTCCTTCATCTCGGCCTTAGCATGCTTGAGATTTCGTATCTCATACAACCCACTCCTCAAAGAAGAGTGGGCCAAGGTGCCTTTTTCTTCCTGTGTAGTCTCACTAAAATCCCTATCGAGATGTGATATGACACCTCTTGCATGACAAGCTTGTCCATGGAAATGGTAAAACATGCGGAGCCTTCTCCACGATGTAAATACGTATGAAGGTGCCAAGAGGTGAGGCATACCAATCTATTATGTCAATCAATGCCTCCATTGTCGCCTACGACATGCAAGGTGGATCCTGCTCAAATATCATTTCGTACACTAGGGTGACAAATACCAATTACTAAAACACCAAAGGCACGATCCCACTTGACCTCCCCACTACTTCCACTTATGCCTCCCCTTGAAATGAATGTCAATCACCCATCATAATTGCCACCCACTTAATATATGCCATATCTCTCCCTCCCCCCACCAATCCTCAAATTAATTTGAGGAGACAAATTGGCAATGAGCAATAAATAATATAAGAATAAAATATTAATATTTAATCATGCGAGTCAATGTTATGGATTCACAAGAATCCATTCAACTAAATATTAAATAATCAATGTTTAAATATAATGTAATAATTATAAATCATAATTTAATAATTATAAGTGGTGATTGAGAGTTAAGTAACCACCAATCAAACTTAACTATTAAGCAAGCTCAATAAGCTTAATCATTAATGGGGTTTAATCCTATTAACTACTAAGCAAGCTTAAGGTTAACCTAAGTTTGATTGTTAGTCGAGCTTAAAGTTAGTAGTCTTAACTTATTCACTAATCAAGCTTAATTATTAATTAATTGTCTAGCATAATAAGCTAGAAAATACTAACACGTTCTTGCTAGCTTGGATATATAGCAAGCATAAGCATACCTCTTATGTATACTAATAATACATATTAGAATCAAGCACATAGAACAACCATTCATTTGGTTGGTTATTAACACAATATAAGATAATAGGATTAAGTAGGGACATTACAATTTTGTTTGCAAGTCGAATTGGTTTATATTTTAGCAATGCTTTTTTTTGTTCTACTCAAAACCAAGAAATACTTCTAATATTCTAAATTAGGGTTAACCACCTCTCTACAAATTGTTATCTTTCTATATTCCAATTGATTTTGCAAAATAACATTAACATCTTTCTATATTCCTCAATGATTTACAAATATTAAACATCTTTGTATCATCTTTACTTGCCTACTATTAATTTTGCCCACTATTGATTTTTATTTATTATTATAAAATACTTTTGAAGATATTCTATTATTTTTTAAATATTAAAATATATAATAGTAATTCAAATAATTAATAGTAATAAATAATACCCAAAAATTTAAAAAAAGAATTAATAATAAGAGTTTTACCAATTATTAATTTTTTTCGTGAAATATTTTTATAACTCGGTGTTTAGAAATAAATATTAATTAACTCTTAAAAAAATAAAACTATTAATATAAAACTCCAAACGTGAAGAAATTGATATCACTAGTAAAAGTAAAACCGATTTCCAATACGCAGTAAATCAAATATTTAAAAACTATTAATTAAATAAATCTAAAAAATTTAAAACCATTGATATAAAAATCCTAAATTTTAGACATTAATATCACTAGTCAATGTAAACCAAATTCTAAACTTGCAGTGAATCAAATCAATTGGATAAGTTGACACATTTTGGAGGACGGTACAAGCCACAAAAGTTAAGCTGATTCTCCTTGTCTATGAACAGCTTGGTGTCTTCGTAGATAGGCAAGCTCATAGACACTTGCTCAACTACATCTCTAGTTGCACTTTTGATGGTGTCCTTTGACCCTGAACTCTTGGAGGCCATTGTACCTATAGTGATGAGAGACAGATGAACACTTGTGATACTTTAAGACATAGCAACACTCATGGAAAGGTATTTGTTAGTTGAAAACCAAAACGACTTTGAGGACTGACATGCAACATACCTAAGTGACTGACTAGGAAGATTGTGCAATTTTCACCGGGAGGCTGACTGCCAAAACTGAACAAGGCATAGTCTGGGTTGTCAGGAGAACGATTGACTGTTGGAACTACGCAATGCACTTTCCATCTTGGCCTGCTAAGGATTGAAACTGTGAAATCAATGACATGCAAATCCAACAAACTACATTACACAATTTCTATGGCTAGCATGGCAATGTCTCCTAGAATAGCGCAAAGAAAGCCTGGAGGCCAGTGCTGGGCCAGATTTGCGCATTTTCTGGAGGGAAGGTTGAGCCTTCACTCTCATAAATGCGCATTTCTAGCTGGGCAAGGAAAGGTCGGGGCCAACGTAGCCCAGACCTATTGACAAGCGACTGAAAACATGAAAAGTTCTAAATGCATGGCGAAGCTGAGTGTAAATGAGAGTGAGTGATCATGCATGCAAATAGTGAGTGCAGGATTTAGAAAACGAGGAAACATGCATGTGTGTGAAGTGAGTCGCCGCAATAGTGACCGTAAGTGCAGAAACAATGTCGTGCATGTGACAATAGTGAGATGTAATGAAAAACCTGAAACATTGCTCCTACAAGCTAACATACATTAAAACAACATTAGGCATTCAACAAAACCAAGAAAACAACATTCATACAAAGAAAAATAGAAAAAACAACAAAAAAGCAGAAAAACACATCAAAAGTAGACTTACCTAGAAAAAGTACAGTTGAATGTGCCGAAGACTCCTAGATGCGATGTGGGATGTGAGAGCTCCAAGATCAATGTGAGGAATGAGCTTTGCAGTGTAGAATAAATAATTTTGATAAGGATGAGGCTTATGACACGCATGCCACAAATCTAGGAAAAAATGACACTTGGCAAGAAGTTTCAAAAACGATCTTTGCATGTAACCTCCAGCTACTAAAAATATCTCCCTAAAATCTAGGGATGCTATTTTCTTTTTCAAGAAAAGCAACCCATGCATGCAAATCAGGATTGCTCAGTCTTAGGGGGAATTGGTCAACCTGAAGGCACATGCAACAACCTGTAAGCCTCAGAAAGACAATTGTGCAAATTCTAGGCTAAGCAAGACTGGTTGTCCCTCTTGCATTACGCAATTCCTGGACTAAAGCCCTGGCTGCCCGTCAGAATTGCGTAATCTTTGATCTGAAGCCCAGTGCTAGGCTGAATTGCACATTTTTCAGAGGGAATTTTGCCTAGATGAGTTGCGTATTTTTGGATCCTATCAGGCAAGCCAGTAGGATTTCACAATTTCTGGAGGTAATGCTGGTTCCCCTCCTGGATTTTGTAATTTTCTAGGTGAGAACCTCAGCCAGAAAAATGCATAAGTTTGGAATGTCAGCCCCTGGGTGGGAGGAAAACAAGTTGACATGCACAGGTTGGCAGGCCATTGAAACTTAGTTGAAGCCTATGTACTTGGACAATGCAAGACATGCTGCTAAGGATGGTTGGTAGGGAGGCTCCAAAACTAAATTAAGGAAACATTTTGGAGGGTGGTTGTAGTTGCTACAACAACGTGCTCATTCTATTGAGAAATCGATCCCTCTTAGGTGGATGTTTGTCTTATATGGTACTGATATAAAAAGAGGAAAAAAATGAAAAATACAGATTCACAATTACATAATGCAAATTTTCATTTCCTTAGGTTTCCAAAATTCCACTACACTTCTTTCCATGCCTTTTTTTAAAAGGTTAAATGGTTAACGGGGAACTAACAACTTCCCTAGATATATGTAAAAACCCACAAGCCACATATATCATAAATTCATAGTTCAACCTAGAACTGAGACATTCAGAGACCATCAGAAACTGGAGTTGGGATCCCAAACTCCAACAGGATGCCTATCCTTACTATGACATGCCATGATTCCCCACACCGGATTTGAAACCGAATGGAGGGGATAACATCTCGGTGAGACAACCACCCCATCATTCCACAAAGAGACACTTTTTCCCATGCATTTTTAATGATTAAAGTCTTTAGGTAGTGAAGGCATTACACCTAACCCAAACTCATTGGGACAATCTGCTACACACAGAGTGGGCATGTCACCAAACACTTAACCTGACATTAAGAATGTAAGACTTCTTTATATACATATATATAGGAGTGGTTAAGTTTATCCCTTGATTTATTTGCCTCAAAGAGCAAACTGGGTGATAATGGCCCGTCATCCATTTCTGTAATTAATACAATTTCTTTTAACCGGTGATGTCATTTTAGCAAAAGTAAAATTTAATTATGAGATGTTTTTTCACTTTTTTTAAACAAATTATTTGGTCAATTTGTTTTAATTTTACTTAGAATTCCTTAAAGTTGTAAAATTTAACTATGTAATTTACAAAATTCTTATCTTAAATATTTTTTTTAAATATTTAATTCATTTCTAAAATTTTAAACACATTTAAAAAAAATCACAATACAAAATTTTGAAATAAAATAAAATAAGGTATATATCAAATCTAATAATAAAAAAAAGGAAATGTAAAAAAATAAGAAAAAAGCTTTTTTATAAATTACATTGTTCCTTGTGACTCTAAAAATTTAATCCAGTCAGCAATTATCGTCCTTTTGGGGAAATATTTTTAATATTATATATATATAAGGTTTAAACATGTAAAATTACATTGTTTATAAATGGAAAGGAGTATGGGTGAAAGTTAATTATGATAGTCTGTCTCATACAATCCTTCTCTCCATCAACTCCTTTTAACAACATTTTAGAATCTCTTTTGATCAATCTTTTTCTGCAACATTGGAGTCCTCTCCTCTAAGGACATTCAGGCTCCTCTTACAACTATTGGAAGTAATGCTTCCATGTTTTGTCATGAGTTGTCATTGTGAGTTCCTAAACATCAATCTAGATGTTGTAGTTTCCTACATATTAGTTGTAGTCGTGATCTAGATGTGTCGAAGTCAGTGACTAATATCCTATATATTTGTAACTATTGTTATTAGTACAAATATCACAATGAGTGATTTTTATTTTGTATAATCTCTCTCTGCTCTCTTTCATTTTTCTAACATGGTATCATAGTTGGTTCAGCCCTGACTCTGTCATGAGAGGGGCTGAGATCATGCAATTTTAGCCATGATACTCCTTTGTACGTAGGTTATTTTAATGGAGTGTTTGATTGATTGTTTGTGTGAGTCTTTTGTGTGAATATTTGATTTGTGTGTGAATTGTGGATCGTTGCATGCAAAGGAGAATTGTGAAGATCCAGTGTTGTTGGTATTGTGTGAAGCTCCATTATGGAAAAATATTTGTAAAAGAAGAGGAGATCTGTTTGTGAAGAAGCTGGATCAACATATATTTGGTTTGATATAGTGTGGATCTACAATTGAGAGCAATGTCTACATGTTTTAAATGGTGGTTCTTGAGATTATCAGATGGTGCAAGATGTAATGTTGTGGCATGCATGTGGAATGTTAGCATTTCTCATTCTAGATTTGAACTAATAAAATATTATGATATTTTTTATCCATAGATCGAGATCCAAATGCAACAGATCTGATGGAAAATACCAATATGTAAAGTTATTATTATTATATTTATTCTCATCTACTCATATCAATAAAGAGCAGTGATTGATTATGTCTCTGTATGTTTTGGTGGTTGGTGATTATGTGTTTTTATTGGTTATAAAAAGGGTTGATGGTTCTTAAATTGGAAGCCCCAATGTCTGCAACATCAATTCTTGTGTGTTTTTATTAGTTATGAAAAGTGTTGGTGATTCTTAAACTAGAAGCCCTAGTGTCTGAAACATCAATTTTTGTGTGTTAGTGAGGTCAAGTTATTTGATCGACTTTTGAACACATTTAGTATCCATACCTCCATCTTAGCAACTGGCATATGACCGAAAGTGAAATATTTGATAGATAGTGGTTGGTCCATGGGATGGTTCATTACTTGACGACTCTTATCGTGGAAGATGTAGATTATCCTTGTTGTTGTAATATGTGTTTTCAATGTTTTCATATAAGTATTAAGGGAGGGTATTGGAAGTAATGATTCTATGTGTTATCATGAGTTGTCATTGTGAGTTCCTAAGCACCAATCTAGATTTTGTTGTTTCCTATGTATGAGTTGTAGGCATGATTTAGATGTGTCAAAGTCAATGATTAATGTCCTATATATTTGTAACTATTGTGATCAATAAAGATATCAAAGTGAGTGATTTGTATTGTGTATAATCTCTCTCTACTTTCTTTCATTTTTCTAACAACAACAAGGAGTGAAATTCAGGCTCCTCTTACATCATAGTTGGGAGTGGATTGGTTTACTCAATTTCGATATATGATGAAGAAACAAGCACAAAGGACAATCATTGATTTTATATTTATTGTGTAGCTTATGAGACGCCAAGTTGTTGAACCATCAACACATGGCCTTCCACCCATTCAAGAATACATTGAGTTTGTTCAGAAAAGGAAACTGATTGTACTTAGACAATGTGGTGACGGTAAAAATAAATCATGGGGGATTTTGAAAATATTTTTCTTCGAATGAAAAAAATGGCAATCTTTGATGATTTATATAGTATAACAAGAGATGTTTATAAATGGAATGGTGTCATGTACATTAAGTGAAAAGAATTTTCTAGTGTAAGAGAATGCTAATATGAATCCTAATATGAGATGTAAGTTTTTGCGGTGGGTTTAGGATCCATATTTTGAATTTGGCTCTAATACCACGTGTAAGATCCATTAACAATTTTTTGTCACATAATTTAAAAGAAAAAAATAAAATAAAACATATTTGACAATTCTATATATGTGTGTGTGCATGCGCACATGCACTCGTGTGTGTATGTCTTACAACATATCAAAAGCATTAAAAACCTGTAAAGAATTTGATTTATGGAAATTTACATAAATTACTCAATAACAATAAGAATACTTGGTTACTGTGGCTTGGTTGTAGTGTTCGTGTCGGGATTACCCGACTGAATATGCCATCTTGCCAACTAGGAAAGTCTATCCCACTTCTTAACCTAGGGAACGTCCACAAGTTCCCTAGCCTTCCGAGCATAAGTCCAACCACAGTTGTAGTGCACTTGAGCTCTTAGTCCAACGTCGTTCCCACTACAATTTCACTATCTAAGTCCATATTTAACCTCTCTTGGTTTCTTCCCTCCTCTCAATTCTACTTCTCACCCTTTCCTTTGCATGGCCTAAACCAATTAAAAAAACACCAAAGGCACGATCCCACTTGACCTCCCCACTCCTTCCACTTATGCCTCCCCTTGAAATGAATGTCAATCACCCATCATAATTGTCACCCACTTAATATATTTCATAACTCTCCCTCCCCCCTCCAATCCTCAAATTAATTTGAGGAGACAAATTGGCAATGAGCAATAAATAATATAAGAATAAAATATTAATATTTAATCATGCGAGTCAATGTTATGGAATCACAAGAATCCATTCAACTAAATATTAAATAATCAATGTTTAAATATAATGTAATAATTATAAATCATAATTTAATAATTATAAGTGGTAATTGAGAGTTACCGCTAATCAAACTTAACTATTAAGCAAACTCAATAAGCTTAATCATTAATGGGTTTAATCCTATTAAATATTAAGCAAGCTTAAGGTTAACCTAAGTTTGATTAGTGGTTAAGCAAGCTTAAGGTTAACCTA
>APFE031116113.1:21127-51817 GCA_000404065.3 Pinus taeda
GATGTTATTGTGTGAAAAGCGAGTTATGCGGATAAATTAATGTTTGGGGCTATGAGATGTGGGAATATCTACAAAAGCAGAGGAAGTGAAGAATTAGAAACTAGATCTTTAATTTCGCCCTCGCGGGAAAGTGAGGAGGAGCTCGTGAAAGTTTCTACGAGAAGCGTGATTAGTTTGATAAGGCAACGAATTCTGCGCTTACCACCTCCACCTACACCACCACTAGTCTCACCCGTCTCACCTCCATCTCCATCCACCCCACCTCCACCACCAACACAGTTCAGTATGGTGAGTGCAATCAAACTACCGGTGTTTAGAGGAGTAGGGAATGAAGATCCCAACCAGTTCTAGCCCGTAGTAAGGGTGGTATTGGAAGCACAAGGAGTCATGGATGACAATATCAAAAAGGGTACGCTAGTTAGCATGTGGTGGGCCCCAGTATTATAGTAATAATGCTACAACTCCTCAAACTCCCTTCTTTACTTTTATCAACCGGGTAGTTCGTAACAAACTTGGAAGCGACGGTGCTATATGCACAAGTACTAGCTCTTGTCGCGACTGTCACTTGATCAGCTGGCACAAGTCCGCTAGGAGCTTAAGCCAACTTCTATGAGTCCTTAGAAGAAGCTTTTAACTATGATGGATGAAATCTAACTCAGAAGAGACTAATCTACTTGCGGAAAGAAACTAAAAGCTGAAAGGAAATGCAAACCCTAGCAAACCCTAGTTTTACTTACTAACCCTATTGGTGCAAGAAAAGAGATTAAAATGGTGGAACTGGATGCCATTGATTATTGGAAAGGTAAAATGCATGTGACTAAGCTACTTTTGAAGAGAAATATGAAGAAAACAACTTTTTGTATTTTTGAGTAATTTCACAGAATTATTATGCATGTGCTTTGACTATTTTTTACTGTGTAGAGGTTGATGGGCGAAAGGAAATGGTTGCAGGAGGTTGGGAAGGTGAGAAGAGGGCCTAAGGGGTCCCTATCACCGTTCTAGAGAGTTTCAGAGTGATCAGATCTCAAGAAATCACTTTCGTGAGATTCTATAGGAACTCTGCAGGGGTTCTATAGGATGTATTGTAGCTTCTACAGGATGTTCTGTAGGTTCTACATGATGTTCCGAAAAGGAATTTTGAAGGGATGGTGGAGGAAAAATGGTGGGAAAGTGGAAATGGAGGTTGGATAAGGATGTTGAGGGGTCTAGGACCTGTTGGATGAGGCTAAGGAGTGATTAAGGTGATTAGATTTGTTCGAGGATGGAGGGAGCAAGGTTGCACAAAGATATGGGAATTAGGTCAAATTGGAAAAGGGGTGATAAATGAAAGGGAGGAATCTAAGTTAGGGAGTTGGAGCAGGTTTTTTGATGGAGTAAAGGTAGGAAAGAAGGTATCACAAGTGTTTTGCATGATATTTTCCAAAACTGATCAAATGAAGACTAGGAAAACCAAAGATCTAGCTATTTTGACCTAGAAACCAACAACCATGATGAACATAAATTTATTGGTATAACATCATGCAAGGTAATGATGAAAACTAAGTGAGAATGGATCTAAGCATGTAATCACAACTGGTACCAACTTTTGCAAATAAGAATCTAACACTAGCAATTGCATGAAGAAGCAAGAATAGTGTTTTTGTGGCAGCAAGTATGCCTTGGTCTCAGCTGATGGTCCCAAGGAGGGAGAGGTGAGATCAAGGGTTGCTTGATGGCCTTTTCTAAATATATTTTCTATACTCAAACTATCAAATCAACCTGAAGCATGAAAAGCTATTTTAATCATCAAAATCAACCTGAGTAACAAAGCAAGATCTTATTCTAAATAACAGATTTTATTCTAAGAATGCAGCAAAGACGCATATAAGTACACAAAGGAGGTATTGGGCACTTGGGCTGGGCCCAACCCCAAGAGTTACAACCTCCTAAGAGAGATTAGAGCTGGTGCAAAGTTGGATTCATCTTTAATAATCAATAAATAATAGTTACATCCCAAAAACTGTCTACAAGAAAAAGCTTGAAAATGTGCTAAAATGTAGAGCTAACCTACTGACTAAAATATAACTAACATCTGACTAACTCCTTCCTAAAAACCAACTAACTGGCTAACTGAAATGAGGCCCTAAGCCTTCTTATTTATACAAATTGAGGACCCCAACAACCCTCCTAAACTTTAGGAACTCAGCTGCCAAAACTTGCAGTTAACAGCAATCCTACTTGACTTGCTTGGCTGCCCCTTGTGCTCCGCGTTTTTGATGGAGAATTCGAGGTAAGGGCTCATAAATGAAGGGGGCACCTTCCTACAAATTCTCTCCCTTGTTCTTCCACGAATTTGGCTGCCAAGTGCTCAATAAACCTTTGATTTTTTCTCAAAGTTGACTAAAAAACCTGCATAAAGCACACATTAGACTTGTTGGCATAATGACTAACCTGATTCACTCTATTAGCATAAATATAATAAAAAACCTGAAATAAACTAATGAGAATGGTGGATTAAGTCAAATTAGGAGGCTAAATGAACCCATTTAATTACCCAATTTTGGGGCTCATCATCACCCTTACTGAAAGTGTTGCTCATCCTTTGAGCAACTGATCTATCTCTTCATCTTTGATGGCCTTGGTGGCCTCCTTATCATCTCAAGCTTCTGATGTGGTATACTTATGTGTGCCATAAAAGTTTTCCTTCTTTTCCATGTCCTTCCACTGCTCCTCCTATTCCACTGTTTGAATTCTTATGCTTTTCCTGGCCTTGAAATACATGGAGGCCTACCTTTTTCTCTTTTGTTTTGGCTTAATTGATGTGCTCAAGGCAGTGAGACCAGTTGTTGCCTCTCTTTCCAGAGTCTCAGGGGACCCTTTCCTTGGTTTTTCCTATACTTCCACTTTTTCTCCTCCTTCTGTCTCTTTTTCTTTCTCTGTTTGCTCTATTTCTTCCTGTTCTGTCTCTTCATCCTTTTCCTCTTCTACTTTAGTTTCTTCATTTTCCTTTTCTTGTCCTGTTGAGTCATTAGTTGCTTCATATTCTCCCCCTTTCTGCTCTTCTTCCTTACTTTCAGAAGGACTGATATCCTAGGTGAGGGCTTTTATGTCACCTTCTAATGTCATGTTCCTGAAGACTTCCCAATTAGGGAGTGTGAATGTATGGAGGGCTTCTTTGTATTTAAGATACAATGTATAGGATCTAGGTGGTTGTCTATATTGCAGGGCTTTTATTGCCTAGCTAGCTGTAAAGGCCATCTGGGCTTCTCTCTCTTGCAACTGTTGTTTTAGCGTTAGTATTTCAGCTGCTGCCTGAGACTCCCTCTCTTGTTGCTGCTTTATCCTCATTTCAACATCAAGTTGTGTCTCTTCCCTTAGTTTTTGTTCCTCTGCTGTTTTCTGACCTGCTAGGGGACCTTCCTGTAGTTGCTACTCTTCATAAATATGTGTTATGCCTGCCCTTTGAGTTTCCTGTTCTTGTAACTGCTTTTTTAGCAGTGCATTTTCTTCCCGTAGCTGGGATTTTTTAATGCTTTCAACGTGTCTCACCATGGCCAATTCTCCTCTTAATTCCTTTAGCTTGTCCTCCATGTGGTGTTGAGTTTTTTTTTTTTTAAACCAAATGCTCAGGTGAGAAAGCAGGTAGAACTGAAAACAACGGGATAGCTGAATTTTTGTCTTTTTCTGAAACTAAATAAGGAATTTCCCATGTGCCTCCTTACAACATAAAATTGCAATATTTCCCTTTGTTTTAAACTGCTTTTATCCTAAATTTGACTCTTTACTTTTGAAAAGTTTTTTTTTTTTTTTTGATAGAACGGTGGATAAATAACACAGCTTCTTTTCAAAGAGTAAGTAGATATGAAAATTTGTTTTTTCTCCACACAGGCTTGTTTCTATGGTTGCATGTATTTTCTTTACAGTAGAATTTGAGAAAAAAGGAGGCAGACTTTGAGTGCAGAGAAGAAAACAGAGAACTGTGTAGAACTCAGGGAAAATATGCATGCAAAATTTTAAACTTCACTCTCTTTTTTCAATCCACTGCTGTGTTTTTAATCCACCACCTTATTGAAATAAGTCATATGCAGAGAGGTTTCCCTGAGCCTACCTCATTTCAAGCTCGAATTTTGACAAAAATCTCAAATTTTTTGGCTACGGAATTGCTATCTACCCTTCGTGTAGACAGTGTTCATGTAGAATGAAACTGTACACAAGTTCTTTTTCAGCACATTGATAGATATGTAAATTCGGGTTTTCTCACACACACAGGTTGGCCTCAGCTTCTACATGTATCTTCTTTACAAGAGAATTAAAAATGATGAAGATATTTCAGATGCAGAAAAACTGTGGGAACTCAGTGCAATATGTAGGGAGTTGTTTTACTTTCAATACACAGGCGGACCTCTCCTCTGATTTTCCAATATGATGTTGTTCAATTCACCACCTTGCATAAAATATCATGCACAGAGAAGTTTTCTCGAGCCTACCTCACTTTGAGCTTGAAATTCGCTAAAAATCCCGGGTTTTCTTTCTACAGGGTTGTTTTCGGCCTTTCTTGTAGAAGGCTCTCGTTTCTGGTAGAACGAAACTATGCTTCCTGTAGAGCCCGATAGGCGGGAGATTTTTAAAAAACAGGAAAAAATCTTGAGAAATCAAGTAGAAATCTTGCAAAGGACCATTGGTTAGCTGCACTAGAAGTGGTGGACGCATACTCCAGTTGGGCACATCGTGAAGGCACAATGAACAAAGAGTGGTGAATGCGTTAACTAAGTTGTCTTTTAACTGCTGGCGTGATTCATGGTGAGGAGATGAGGTGGAAAAAATGTGCGTTGGACCCATGTAGACTGCAGTGCTATCACGAAACTTCATGTTTTCTACCTGTTACTCACTTGACATCATGTGCGCTGGAGTTCAGAACATCTGCCACTACCTATTTTTTTTTAAATTCTCATGAGTTGACTAGACACATGCACTGCTGATCTCCGGATGAGTGCAATCGAACTAGCTGAGGGTGCCAGGTTAATTGGCTAGCTTTCTAGCTTAATCCAACCATTTCATTCATTCATGCACTTTCGAATCATACAGATGCAAATAGATGAACTGGTTTAGACACTTACCTATAAGTCAGTGTGCTTCTTGGTTCCTTTTGTTGATGCATGCTCATATTCCATTGTTGCATGCCTGGAACCCTTATGCTATATGCTTTTTGCTATTTGATTTGTGGCTATTTTTCTTGTGCAGGTATCCTCTGGCTGGATCTAAGTTGCAGAAGTCTGTTTCATCCTTCAAATTTGCACCCTCATGCTGTTGATGCTGGAATTTTGCAGGACAGCGACTAGTTTTCTCCATAGCTCCCAAACGATAGATCGGATTGACTTGAAACTTTCTGAGCATGTTTCTATCATCATTACGCACCTCCCATAGCAAAATTGTGGTCAATGGATGTATAGGTTTTGAGAAAAATTGAAAATGGTTGAATGTGACAAAGGTCAATTTCTAGGAAACCATGCACTAGAATTAGCTAAAACTGCTTGGGTAGGTTACTATCACCTATATGCATCTCCCCATGAAACAGGTTTTGAAATGGATGCATGGATATGAAGAAAATGCAAAAATTTCTGAAGGTGATGGAGGCTGATTTCTTGGAAACCGTGCACTGGAATTAGCTAAAATTTCTCGGGCATGTTGTCATCATCCCTATACAACTCCCCATAAAACAATTTTGTAAATGGATGCATGGTTTTCAAGTTAGGGAAAAAACAAATTTCTGCTCTATGTAATTTTGTTTCAAAGCATTCTGCAGTTTTTTGCACAGTAAGAAAAATGAGCTTGGGGTGTGATGCAGGCATGGAAATGATGGAAGAGGGATTTAAAGACTGTAAGAGGATTTATGAACCCTTTATGAAGTTTCCATGTTCGCCAAACTTCTTTTTAAAATCCATTTCTAGCTTGCTGTAATTTCTACAAGAACTTCTTGTAGAAAACACAGTTTTCATAAAAGAAGCACAATGAGGTGGAAAAAATGATGTAGAAGGGTGAAGGATGCAAACAGGGATGTTTACAAGCCTCATAGATAGATTCTCAACATTTGGGTCCTCTTCTGAGATCGATTTTGCCTTTTTTGTAGGCTTCCTGTAGAAGACACAGAACTTCCTGTAGAAGACGTTGAACTTTCTGTAGAAGACACAGAACTTCCTGTAGAAGGTGAAATCTCAGTCTGAATGGGACCAAATCTTGGGAAAGGGCAGTGGTCATGGAGGAATGGATTGTGAGGGATCCTTGCAGCCTGGTGCTGACCTCTGTCTTTGTCTTGTGCAATCCTCCTAACCTGCAATTATTCAACAGAAATTAGGTTTATTTTTCTTTTTCTCTTTTCTTGTTTCTTTTTCTCTTTTTTCTTGGAAACAACTAGGGTGCCTCATGGAGGTTTTCACCCAAATTTTCTGCCCTGGGTGCCTCCAAGGGATGTTTACACCCAGGGATCTTATTCTCTTTTTCTTTTCTCTTCTTTTCAACCCATTGACCGCCTCATGGAGGTTTTCAATCAATGAGCCAATTTGAGGTGCCTCCTAGGAGGTTTTCACCTTAGATTTTTATTTTCTTCTTATTTTCATTTTTTTCTTTTTTCTTTTTTCCTATCCTACCCTACTTGGAAAACAAAATCATTTTCAAGAATAAAAGTACTTCCAATGGAGCCATGTGCACATCGAGATTAGAGACAAAATGATGTGGAGACTTGAAATGCATGTTTTGACAGGTATTTGGATTTCAGAGACCAAATGATTTGACTTTGAAGGGATCAAACATAGCTGAGGAAGAGAGTACTGTTGCAACATAGTGACCGTTTGGAACCATATCTCAATATAGCTCTGATATCCTTGGTCCTTTTTCTGATCTGGATCATTCTTCATATCACCTTCTATCATGACCTTCACATCCTCCTCTTTTTGCTGATTTTTCTCTTGAATACATGGAGGATTTGATGGTAACCATGAGGGAGATCTCTCGATCTCTGATTCTGATGTCTTCTCTTCATCAAGTGCAGCGCATGGTTCTTTTCTCTTCTCTTTCGCATCTTCTTCTGCTAGATGTGGTCCTTCAATGATATCAATATAATCTCTTTCTTGCAATACTCTTCCTGAGCTATGGTGAATATCATTGAGCTCAACAGGAGTTGTTTGGACATGTTTTGCTTCAACATTATAATTGAGTTGAGCTACTCCAATGTGTGGGTTTGGAAAGGGTGGTACAGGTAGTTGAGTGGAGCTGTATTTTTGAGATGGATGTGGATGGGGCTGTGGTTGGGCAGGTGGTTTCCCACTATATACTTATTGAGCCTGCCTGTTATTTGGGTTCGAGTTCCATTGAGCATGCATTTGGGGCTGCCTTGGTGGAGCAGGAGGCGATGGTTGTGGTTGAACAGGTGGTGGAGGAAAAGGAGCGGGAGGAGTGTTGTATTGGGGCCACCACCCTTGATGAGGTGCATTCCACTGAGGCTGTGGCTGAGCATATGGGTGAAATGGATGAGCAGTTGGTTGGGCATAATATGGAGATGTGAAGGACCAAGGAGGAGATGTGGACCAGGAAGGATGAGCAGGGGGACCCCAAGAAGGCATGGAAGTGGCTTGACATGGGCTGTATTAGGTCTAGGATGTCCCTTGCATTCCCTGCTGGTAAGGTATGGGTCCATGTGGCCTCCTTTGGTTCATATAATAGAGTGGTTTAGTGGCTCCTTTTACCCTCTAATATGCAGCTTTGATTCAAGGTAAGGAAGGGCACTGATTCGTAGCATGGTCTTTTTCCAGAAAAAACACACTTCTGTGGAGTGCAATGGACATTCATTCCTAGGATGCTTTCTAGTGCACCTAGGACAAAATATGACTAAAGCCCTCTTGGCTTCCTCTTACTTCCATTGGATCCGCAAGGTATCCAATTGCATTGCAAGAAACTGCCTCATATCACTCTTGAAATCTTCCATCTGATTTTCAAATTCATTTTTGGATAAGGTACTACTCCCAACATTTCTATTTTCAGCCATTTTCTCCAGAGGAATGTTTTCTTCTTCTTCTCCCCTAGTGGTTCTTCAAATATGTATTGCTGTCCACCTAGGGGTTCTTCTTAATCACAACCATCGAAGAAGAAGAAGGTTGGTTGTGTGAAGTAGTGGGCGTGTTGTGCAAACATTTTTCTAAATTATCTCTACTCCTACAAGGCATGAAAGGAAATCCTTTTGGTTGATTTTTGTTTTTTTCTGCTTGTACCTGCAAAACTAAAATAGATTGACTTCCAACTAACTAGAATCTATCTTGTTGAAATGAAAATGCATAATTGAAATGAAAGCAGGAAAGGACTAATCTATATTGATGAAATGAAATTGCAGGAATGAAATGCTAGGCTATGCTTGCATAATTGAAATTGCAGAATTGAAATGCTAATCTACACTTGCACAATTGAAATGCTAATCTACGCTTGCAGAATTGAAATTGCAAAATTGAAATGCTAATCTATGCTTATAGAATTGAAATGCTAATCTGTGCTTGCAGAATTGAAATTGTGGAATTGAAATGCTAATCTATGAAAGCAGGAAATGTCTAACCTACTTTTGTAGAATGGAAATAAAATAATCTACTCTACTCTTGCTGAAATAAACTACTTAGTAGAAGGTTGTAGTAGAAAATAGAAGAAAAGAAGCAATCACCAATACTCTGACGCTTCCCCAACAACGGCGCCAAAAATATGGTGGGCCCCAATATTGCAGCAATAATGCTGCAACTCCTAAGACTCCCTTCTTTACTTTTATCAACCCGGTAGTTCGTAACAAACTTGGAAGCGATGGTGCTATATGCACAAGTACTAGCTTTTGCCGTGGCTGTCACTTGATCAGCTGACACAAATCCACTAGGAGATTAAGCCAACTTCTATGAGTTCCTAGAAGAATATTTTAACTGTGATGGATGAAAGCTAACTCAAAAGAGGCTAATCTACTTGCAGAAAGAAACTAAAAGCTGAAAGAAAATGCAAACCCTAGCAAACCCTAGTTTTACTGACTAACCCTACTGGTGCAAGAAAAGAGATGAAAGCAGTGGAATTGGATGCCATTGACTATTGGAAAGGTAAAATGCATGTCACCAAGCTACGTCTAAAGGGAAATATGAAGAAAACATCTTTTTGTGTTTTTGAGTAATTTCACAAAATTATTATGCATGTGATTTGACTATTTTTTACTGTGCAGAGGTTGATGGGTGAAAGGAAATGGTTGCAGGAGGTTGTGAAGGTGAGAAGAGGGCCTAAGGGGTCCCTAGCACCCTTGTAGAGAGTTTCACAGTGATCGTATCTCATGAAACCACTTTTGTGAGCTTCTATAGGAAGTCTGTAGGGGTTCTACAGGATGTACTGTAGCTTCTACAGGATGTTTCGAAAAGGAATTTTGAAGGGTTGATGGAGTAAAAATGGTGGGAAAGTGGAAATGGAGGTTGGATAAGGATGTTAAGGGGTCTAGGACCCGGTGAATGAGGCTAAGGAGTGATTAAGGTGATTGGATTTGTTCAAGGATGGAAGGAGCAAGGTTGCACAATGATATGGGAATTAAGTCAAATTGGAAAAGGGGTGGCAAATGAAAGGGAGGAATCTGAGTTAGGGGGTTGGAGTAGGTTGTCTGATGGAGGAAAGGTAGGCAGGAAGGTATCATAGGTGTTTTGCATGCTATTTTCCAAAATTGATCAAACGAAGACTAGGAAAAGTAAAGATCTAGCTATTTTGACCTAGAAACCAGCAACCATGATGAACATAAATTTATTGGTAGAAAATCATGCAAGATAACGATGAAAACTAAGCGAGAATGGATCTAAGCATGTAATCACAATTGGTACCAACTTTTGCAAATAAGAATCTAACACTAGCAATTGCATGAAAAAGCAAGAACAATGTTTTTGTGGCAGCAAGTATGCCTTGGTCTTAGCTCATGGTTCCAAAGAGGGAGAGGTGAGATCAAGGGTTGATTGATGGCCTTTTCTGAAGATCTTTTTTGTACTCAAATTTTCAAATAAACCCGAAGCATGAAAAACTATTTTAATCATCAAAAGCAAGCTAAGTAACAAAGCAAGATCTTATTCTACATAACAGATTTTATTCTAAGAATGCAGCAAAGACGCATAAAAGTACACAAAGGAGGTACTGGACACTTGCATTGGGCCCAACCCCAAAAGCTACAGCCTCCTAAGAGAGATTAGAGATGGTGCAAAGCTGGATTCATCTTTATTGATCAAGAAATAATAGTTACATCCCAAAAACTGTCTACAAGAAAAGGCTTGAAAATGTGTTGAAATGCAGAGCTAACCTGTTGACTAAAATCTAACTAACATCTATCTAATTCCTACCTAAAAACTGACTAACTGGCTAACTGAAATGAGGCCCTAAGCCTTCTTATTTGTACAAATTGAGGACCCCAACAGCCCTCCTAAACTTTAGGAACTCGGCTGCCAAAACTTGTAGTTAACATCAGTCCTACTTGACTTGCTTAGCTGCCCCTTATGCTCCGAGTTTTTGATGGATAATTCAAGGTAAGGACTCATAAATGAAGGGGACACCTTCCTACAAATCCTCTCCCTTGTTCTTCCACGAATTTGGCTGCCAAGTGCTCAATAAACCTTTGATTTTGTCTCAAAATTGACCAAAAAAACTGCATAAAGCAGACATTAGACTTGTTGGCATAATGACTAACCCGATTCACTCTATTAGCATAAATATAATAAAAAACATGCAATAAACTAATGAGAATGGTGGATTAAGTCGAATTAGGAGGCTAAATGAACTCATATAATTACCCATTTTTGGGCCTCATCAGCATGCTGCAGGATTGCACATTAACATGGTACATCAACCATTCTAATGATCATCCAAACGTAGGAATCGCAGAAATCCAGATCGCGTTGAATAGGAATTCAATAGGCCAACTTTGGAGACACAATCAGTTATCTGGTTTAAGGAGATTGCGATGCTCCCAGGATAGACCCCCTAGGATCTAGACCAAAGACTAAAGTTTATGAATCACGAAGCCAATATGACTCTAATGGATGGACAACACTGGGCATGGTTTGTAGTGTCACTAACACCACACTTAAGGATGACATTGTCACATTAAAAAATTTCTAGCCAGGCCGAAGCTTTAGAGATGGTAATGAGATTGCATGAGACCCCTATACAAGACCTTTGGTTGGGAGTCCAACAAATCCACGCACAACTACAAAATCTGTGTTTGGAGCTACAGAGTTTGAAATAGGACATGACACCTCAGCCAGAGGCACGTGAGGAGGTGTGGTGCATAAAATGCAAAGGCCAAGGGCATGACAAGGACCATTGTATAGTGTTCACGAATTACTTAGCAGGAGGAGGGCCAATGCCTTTAAGGCTTGAGGCACCGGCAAGACCAAGCGCGACACCTACATTATGGTGTGCGATCTATTAGATAAGAGGAAAATGCACTACAGATAATTGTCATCTACTACAGAAGTATACATAGATGTCCAAGCAATTGTTTTGTAATTTTTGTAAGTTGGTAGGCCATGATGAATGAACCTACTGAAGCTATGAACTAATGATGGATCAGACTCCTACCTATAGGGTGTAGATTGAAATGCGAGCCCTCGACTGAAATGTAGGAATGGTGTGTGTTGGATTTCAGGGGCACGGTCGAGGTCGAGGTGGAATGGGACCATGAAGGGGTCGCAGACAACTAATCTATTACAATTGTAGAGGGTTATGGCACTATGCCTGCGATTGTACAAGCCTGACAAGGAGATCATGTATGTACTCTACTTAGTTTAATCATGAGGTAGAAGACTGCCCTTTGTTGATAGAAAGGACCCATGAAAAAGGGGTACTCCAGTCCCCTCTAACTTAGAATTTGCAGATGATGAGGTCTGAGCCGCACGAAGAAGACCCGAATGTAAACATGATGCTCGGGAGTGGTATGACCACTGGTGATGATAAAGGGAAGCAGTTAGAAGAAAGTGCATGGGTTCACAAGGCTCCTACAAAGGAACCTAAATTTGATTTAGAATGCACAAAGGAGACATTCATGGAAGCTAAGAAGAGGTTCACGGAGGCCTCCACCTGAGATAATAAGGATCAACTAGAACCAGGGATGTATCCTTCAATGCTCACTACCTTTCTCAAGACATGCATGAAACTGGTGCATGACAAAAAGGTAGTAAAAGGACTACAGGAACTTATCACTAGGTGCGCGGGGTCAGGAGAACTACGCGTGGTCCGGAAACTTGGAAAGAATGCATTGCGCACAGGAAGGGAAATGAGTTTGACTACCCAAATCGATGAGTATGAAATGGATTAGGTAATATTGGATCTCATATTGGATGTGCATGTACTACCAAAACAAACATGGGAATGCATCGATAGACCCATGCTACAGTAGTCTCCTATTTAGTTACGAATGGCGAACCAACAAAAGATCTTGTCCATGGGAAAATTGCAAGGGGTAACAGTAGATATTGAAGGTGCGAGTGTGCAGGCAGATTTTGAAGTGATAGAGATTGTTGATGAAAGTGATCCCTATCCTGTGCTACTACGAATAGACTAGGCCATCGATATGAATAGAGTCATAAATTTGAAGAAGCGCAAAATGATCTTTGAGAGAAAGTCACTACGCATAGTAGTATCGCTAGATCCAGCCGAAGGAGCGCGATACACTGAATGAATGCGTGACGATGATAGTGATGACAATCTCGATTGTATTTACAAGATAAATACATCAGAATAGGATTGGGTGAATCTGACTGCAAATGGGAGAATTTCGTGGGAGCGCGAAAGCTCCTGCGATTCAGATTCAGACGAAGAGATAGAGCGATGGCAGAATCGGCTGCACGAAGTAACAACGCTTAATTGCAATATGATGGTTAGATCATTATGCTGCATGACGATAGAGGCAAGGGATCTGCCTATATATGATCAGTTGATAGTGGTGGATGAATTCATGAACCAATTTGAAAGTGCAGTACCAGAAAAGCAGTGTTTTGATGCTCTGAAATGGGCACTGCGCACTACATCCGCAAGGTGGTGGGGTACTTATCAAGTAAGTTTTGAGGACTGGCATAGATGTAGAAGAATGATGTGCCTACACTTTGAAAAAACCCAGCTCAGAACGAGAGCGAGTCAGCAGGGGTGGAACAACTTGCGCGCCCACCTTTCCTGATGGGTATGAACATATGTTGTACAACCCACACTAGCGCACACCACTCCTAGAATAGAGAATCCTAACAAATTGTAGCAGCAGGAAAGACTATGCACGCTACCAATTATCCACAGATAAGCATTTTATAGGGTGTGCGAAGTACTGAACATGGTTCACTAGGCAGGACGCACTGACTGGGACTTGTGCGTACCAGTGGTTCAATGGGCCTGTACGACCATGTGCAAAACCTTGACCATAGAGACAATTCCAAAGGTCTAGAACAAAGTAGTGATCGTAATTTTTGAAGAAAATGCAAAGAGGAATCCACAAATAATAGCTCCCGCAGATGTGATAATGCGCGAAGACTAGGATGAAGAAATCACACAGCTTCGCGAGGTCGAAAACATAACGATTCAGGAAGCCATTCGGAAAGGTAACCTTAGACTTCGTGAACTCAAAAAAGATTGGGTATGACTAAGGAAGAAACACATTTGATGGATCCATAGGTTAGAAGGTTGGAAAACAAGATCAAGCAATCATGTCTCGTCAATAAACCAAGGATTACAAGGCAAGGTGTGGAAGATCATACCACTAAATTAGAAGACTGTTGCCAAGAATTTATGACTTTGCTGCCATGGCTACGACCACATCTCACCAAATGCAACACCCAGGGGAGCATACTACATATGATAGAATGCGTGACACTAACTGTTGTAAGGTCAATTCAGGATTTTCTGCGGACTATAATGGAAGGCAAGTTGAAGCTTCGCATAGGTGGTGCGACCACCTGACTAGCCATAGGAAGCATAGT
The DNA here is from genome assembly GCA_000404065.3 of Pinus taeda. Taxonomy (NCBI): domain Eukaryota; kingdom Viridiplantae; phylum Streptophyta; class Pinopsida; order Pinales; family Pinaceae; genus Pinus; species Pinus taeda. Next base: position 35,104 of record APFE031116113.1, read on the forward strand.
CTCAACACTCCAAGCAATTGAAAGGGAGCGCAGGACTATAAAAGAGTCTATTTTGGAGTTGTACGATAAGGGAGGTGCACACGAAATCAACATGTCACAAGGTTCACGCCCACGCATGGGGGGCTGCGCATCTATGCAGATAGGCTAGGAAGTGTCCGTTGGTGTCACTGTTCATGACAGGATGTCCGATTTGAGGCCAAATGGAGTGAGTGGTGGGAATTTAAGACACGAATTAAGGGAAAAATTTGGACAATTTGCCGCGAAGAAAGTGTTAATGGCCTAGAATTGGGGGGAAGGGTTGAATTTGAATTCAAAAGGTCCTATAAAACTCCAGGGGCTAGCCACAAGACAACACTTGTTCACTTGAGATTTGAGTAGTTGATTAGAGCATGGAGTGTTGAGCATCAAGTGATATTTGAGCCCCTAAGTTCATGAAATACCACATACAGCTCAAACGAGATGGTGGCTACTAGGAGAGGTTTGGGCTTTGCAGAAGGAACCGCCGATGAGGCCGTGTAGAACCCCATGGTACACAATGTTCTCGAAGATGTTAGGGATGCACCAGAAATTCTGAAATTACTTCGGACACCAAGACCGAAAAATGATAAGCAAGCACTGGGACGAGTTCGCATGTCCCTGAGGAATCTGTGGTTTGGTAAGATCACAATTCAAGAAAAAGGTAAGGCTGTCACCGTTGAGACATAAGATGGGGAGGAGGACCTACAGGCTCTCATTGTTGAGTTATAGGAATAAGAGGACATGGAAGAGGATATCTAGCCGATGCACTCTGCAGCAAATTTTCCTGAGTATGTCCCTCCGCAAAAGGCAAAAGCGAAGGTACCAAATGATCTAAATGCAACGAAGAGTGTGATCCAAACCCCGCTCGTCCCTGATGGAATTACCTTTGAAGGTCCACTCCTAGGATGTGTGCCTACCCTAAAATTAGAAGATTGGGACCTCGCGGACAGTGAGAAGTTCCCACACTTAGAGGGAGAGAGCCTAATGAAATAGACTACGGAGGGGCCGATGATCACATTACAGCCACGAAAATGGTTGCGTGCTATGGAGAAGGTTCGGTTTCTGCATTTGCTATGGATACCACACTTTCACTGCACGACCATCACCATTTTCGTCATCAGGAAACTGCTTTGCCTGGTGCATGATGGGTACTTATGGTTAGAGGATCCTATTCCCATCACAGCGAATCTCATCCACATGATTTCTCGACTTCCCTATAAAGGAAAGGACCCCGTGATGATAGCAGGAAAAAGTAGCAATTTGGCTCTGACGGAAGCCATGAAGAAAAAATATAAGCTCAAGAAGGAAAAGAGGGGTTATGCCATCAGTATTATCAAGGATAAAGGGGTGTGCGTAGCCACCCAAATCCTAGCTAGGAAGGTAATGAGAAAATTCCACAGTGATGAAGTACGAGCACCAATAGTTGCATTGGCCGAACAATGCGCAGAGGGGGTCTAATTCAATTGGGCCAAGTTCCTCTGCAAGGAATTCTTGATAAATTGCAAGGAAGCCCAAGAGCAAGGCAAGACCTTCCACTACACGTGGTTGCTCTTTTCCATTTCACTGGTAGCGTGAGAACTATCAAAGAACAATCAGTTCCTGAGCATTGAACTTGACTTACTAGAGGCCGCAAAATACGTGTCGCTTTGGGATACTAAGGACGCGAAGCAGATTCACGATACAAAGATATTCTGGGTGCTCATAGAGGTGAGCATCCGGATGTGGATTAATAGGAGGCTGCGCTTGTCCCCCATAGTGCACAACAGTTTGCAGATCTTTATAGACTTTAAGGCAAACATGCGTAATATTTACATCAAGGTGGGAAAGGATCCAATGCAGCAGTGGACTAAGCTCCCCTTCATTGCCACTGATGATGCAATTTTTACAGTGTGAGAATCATGGCCTCTCGAGTGGAATTCAGTAGATCTGGCGGATTTGGATAGGACAATAGCATAGAAAAGAAAGGATGAGGCCAACATGCACATCACACAGCTAGTCAAGAAGAGGCATAATGAAAAAGTGGTAGCAGAGGTAAGGGCAGTCCGCGATCTGGCATAGGTAGCCGCGGAACAGGGAAAGGCCACCAAAGTAGCAGAAACAACACAGACAACAGCAGCCACAACAATGTAGGTAGACGAGGGCTAGGATTTGCCTATCAGATAGGAGGAAGAGGACACCAACATTACAGAAGAAGGCACGGACCCAGGCACAACTTCCACCGAACTTAAAAGGCCATGCGTCACAAAGAGATCGTGTCCACGGAAAAAGGTTAATGCCTCCAAATTAACCATCGACCCGATCACGTTAACGGAAGTTGACCTCTACGACATCGATGAGATGGTTCACGATGTCACCAAGGAAGCACTTGAAGAATTCATGTCAGAGTAGAAGGCTGTGTTGTGGGCCCTAAGGGTGCAACTGCAGGAACTACAGGTGTAACCACCATAGGAAGGAACCGTAGCCAACTACTTCGCAGCAGGAACATCAACAATAGATAAGATGCTACATGTAAGGATGACCAATACCATAGTGCTACCAGAAGGGGCACTGGAAGTAAAGAATGAGATCGACAGAGCCATAGTTGGCAGGATCGAGTGACTTGGCCTTAATTTGGTTGCCCTTTCATGAGACACGCTATACCAATTGCAGGATTGAATAACATCAGAGCTCCATGCCAGGGAGGGTCACGCGATTTAGGTGATGAGTGAGCAAAAGATCAACATCAAGCAACTCAACCTGCAGTGTGATGAACTGGTGTCACAAAAGAAGCAGTTAGTATAGACAATGGATGAAGTGTGTCGGCGTGTCCCAGAGTTGTCCATCATTGTGGACCTACCAATAGAAGTGCGGATCCACTTTTTGGAAAGTGGAGTCCAAAGTGCATGCGAGGAAACAACGCAAGTGCAGTTGGAGCTGAATCTCCAGATTGCCAAGTTGCGACTGAAGGCGCAACCTTCCACTCCCCCAGAAGTTAGCAAGTAGCATGTTAGTGCTATCTAAATAGGGTTGGAAGAAATTGGATGGAAAGTGCAAAATTGTACCAGTATGTTGGACCCAGCCTTTGGCATCCTCACATCCTTACAGGAGGACCCCAACATACAATGCCTAGAAATAGAGGCACGTGAACTTCAGGAGCGGTACGACAGTGTCTGAGGAACTGCGTAGATAGTCATCCTCACTCAACCACTCACAAAGATGCAGAAAGCAAGGGCACTGAAAGCGCAGGTGGATGTCAAAAGATAGAAAGAGGCACTTCTCAAAGTGCATGTCAAACCATGGATAGATGAGGCCTTCACCATTTCAGCAGATATCAAGGGCAAGCTCACATAGATGCAGGGGCTCTACGCGCTAAGGCAAGGATTTGATCCTCACAAAGAAGCATCATAAGAGCGGATGCAGCAGGTCCAACAAACCACAGAGTAGTGTGCTGTAGAACTCCAAGCATTTTGGGACCAGTTAGAGGGACTATGCGCCAAGATCACTACGCCGACAGAGTGACTCGACGACGAGTCACGATGTTTGTGTTGGGTGCCTGTTGGGCATGGAATCCTCCCACAACATGTTTTGGGGCTCAAAGCCCAAGTTTTGGTCAAATGTATTATAGGACTCTGTGAATTGCGGGCACGGAGTGCAAAGCATAGGTTGAGTCATGGGGCTGTCCGCCCTAAGTTTTGTAATGTAATGTAATGTCATGTCAGCCTACCCATGGTCCGTGGATCATGGGATTATATAAATAGAGAAAGGCTCTAAGTTGTAAAGATAACGAAGGAAGAAGGGAAAGATGAATATGAATGGTTCGAGCATAGAGTGAGAGTCTAAGTGTATTGGGTCATAGTAGTAGGGAGAGGCTTTGCAGCTGAGTGCTTAGGGGCCTAGTAGAGTCCACAGTCGAGTGCGTTGAGCCTTGTAGCTAAGTGCACAGGGCAGTGTCGAGTCTGTAATCTTGAAAAAAGAATAATAAAGAGAGGTTGATTTGAAATTTTGTGCATTTGCTTGTGTATTGTGTTCTATACATTTATATTGTTTTGTTTATCATGCACACTTATATGATTTCTAGATATATTGTTAATCATCACTAGCCTTGCATAGATAAGTTAAGTAATCGAGTAATAATAGGTTAAATAGTAAGGAACTTGGGTATAATATGCATCGCACACTGAGTAGGGTTGCGTGAATGCAACATCCCAGGTTGCAAGGGAATAATAGATGCACATAGCGATGTGCACGCAGGGTCAAACCATGGACCACCAAAGGCTCATCAAACATCCTCAGGGTGCGAAAACCTGCTTCTAGCACTCTCCCATACTACTTCAGGTGAGACCTAAGTTCATGCTCCGCGGACTGTTGATGAAAGGGCCAGTAGTACCAGGATTTGTTTCGATAAATCACCTTTGAACCTGGTTTAGGGCCATACAAGCCAACATATTACTCCGCCAGTGTTGTTATTCCACAGGTGTTGTTACTTCGTCGGTGCTGTTACTCCACTAGTGTTATTACTTCGTCAGTGTTGTTACTCCATCACTATTGTTACTCCGTCGGTGATGTTACTCTACCAATGTTGTTACTCCGCTAGTGTTGTTACTCCACTAGTTTTGTCACTCCACCAATGATGTTACTTTGCTATTGTTGTTACTCCATTATTGTTGTTACTCCACCAGTGTGTTACTCCGCTAATGTTGTTACTCAGCTAGTGCTACTACTCAACTAGTGTGTAATGCCCCCATTTTGTTACACTGCCAATGTTGTTTCTCAGTTAGTGTTGTTACTCCATCGGTGCTGTTACTCAGCCAGTGTTGTTACTTCACCGATGTTGTTACTCTGTTGTTGTTACTTCATCGATGTTGTTACTCCCGAAAGTTTTTAGAGTACCCAGTGTTGTTACTCCTTTGGTGCTATTACTCCTCTAGTATTGTTACTCTATGGTGAAATTTTTTCTAAGTGCCCAGTGCTGTTACTCCATGGTGAAATTTTTTCTAAGTACCCAGTGCTATTACTCCACCCATGTTGATACTCCACCAAGGTAAGTCTTCAGGTACGTCCCTAATCAACACCATGTATTTGATTGATGTTTCAGTTATGACTGAGGACAGTCATATCTTAGTTGGGGGTAGGTGTTGCATTTAATCAAAAATGTATTGTATTTAATATCAATGATGTCATGTCATCATTGTTATTAAAATTTCATGTCAACTCATACATATCATGATTATTACCACCATAATCCCTAACAATCTGTAACCCCTACTTATCCACACACATTGGAACTTGAATCATGCACAACGACATTAACTTGGTGAATGGGGAAATACATTTAATTGTCTAGGTCCTCTTTGACATAATTATTGGGTAATCAATTTATCTTTGTTTATCTATAAACATAATTTTATTTTTTAAGGAACAATTATGAAAAGATGGTTTCATCATGGCAACTTTCAACTATCCTAATTTTTCAAGTCCCTAATCTTGTAAAATTTATGATGATGACAACAAAATTGTACTTAAATATTTCCATCACTATCTAATGAATTATTCCTCAAACCCCAATCTTAAAAAATAAAAATATATTTATCAATAGTCATTTGAAGATTATTAGTATTTGAGAAGCAAAATTACCGGAGTTGAAAATGGTTACTACAAAACGTTTTACGCCATCCTTATCTCTTAAGGAGCTTGCTTGCCACCCCATCTATTAAGTGATCTTTTGTTGATTAACAATAACCATAGTTAAATTTTAAACATAAATATTCAGCTGGAGGATAGAAGGTCTCATCATGAGCTGACCTACCATAATGATAGGTCCTAAGAGATTGACATTACCACTATTGGTCACCAAGCCAGGGTAATGGCCTTTGGTCATAAAATTGAAGGATAAGAGGTCTCATCACGAGCCGACTTGTTCACTTTTGTTAGTTCCCATGAATGGAATTGTTATTAATTGCTTATCAAGCCAGAACAATTATCTTTAGTAGACATATTAGTAAATTGAAATGCTTTTGTAACTATGTACTTATTTGTAATAGATGGGACATTGGCATCTCAATGGGTTTAATAGGCATCCCTGTTGAGGCTATGGATGCCTGCCGGCAGCAGTGTCCATGCCTATGGTATAGAAGCTAATTCAACACTATGATCTACTTGGTTACCTTGTTTTCTCAAAACTAATTACTGATAAATCCACTGTTGCATATATAAGGTTTGCTAAAACTCATGGTTCATGGGGTAATATTTAATCAGTTCTCAGATAATGGTGGTTATGGTCTATACCTATTACTGAGTTATAAATATTTACTTTACATGTTAGGGATGAAACTTTTAGGATATTTGATAGTTAACATTTTGTATCATCTAATCTATCATTCCTTTGTTCTACAAGTTTCGTATCTTTAAGCAAAGATAGTTGCTTTACCCAATCAATCTCTATTTAATCCTAGCTTAACAACACTAATATTATTTTGGGGAAGGATGAAGAGGCCTAATTCTGATTTTGAACCCTGATGAATTACTGATTGAGGATACTCATGAGTGTGCTATAGGAATCTTCATGACAGGGAAACTAGTCAGTTTGGGGGAAGGAAATCCTGCTACACTTTTTGATTACTTTCTTTAAGCTTGCATGGCTTCCACCTTCCGCATCACTTACACAAGTTGAACCTACATTAGCTTCAACAAATGTTAATCCATAGATGTCATTCCACGTTATTTTTTTGAAAGTAACAATTGAGGTAAAATGACATGAGTTTTTGATTTATTAAAAGTTTACGAGAATGTCGTATAAAAAAAATAGAAATAAAAATCACTGAGCATTTTTCACTCATATTTTTCAAACCATTATTTCCCCTACTCTATACAGAGGCATTGGGTTGTATGTGGGCATGCAACATATTCAGTTTGGGGGAATGTTGGGCTCTTAATTTGTCATTATTATTACCACTTCTTAATTTTCATTTCATCTATTTCCATTATTCTTTTATCACATTATTTACCATAATTTATTATATCATTCCATTTCATAATCATTTATGCTCTTGTGGATAAATAATATCTGATCTCATTTATTTTTAATAATTAGTGATTATTATGCATGATTTTGGTTTATTCATTCGTTATAACCTCACTCATGATTTTAGCCTCCAATACCTCTTCTAGATTGCAGATTTGGTCTTCAACAAATAATTAGATATTCCGACTCAGGAATTCGCTAGCATAAGGAGTGACAATTTTACGGTAGACATTTTGGGAAAATTAAAGTGAATCTGGAAAATCCAAGACATGGGTTTTGTTTTGAACAGATCAAATCAATTTCCCAATGTGCAATTTTTAGAAATATGGCTTGTATTGGGAGAAACAAAAGGTTCTTCGAAGGACATATTTGGAGATTTACTGTTGTGGCCATTTTCTAGAATTGCCAAATTGTAATAACCAAATTCGACTTGTTCCAACTGAATCATGACGGAAAGATCTCTTAGATATCATGTTGAATATTTTGATCAGTTTGTTGTAAGTTCCCTTTGGATTTTTGTATATTTAAAAGACACAGTTCAGAGAGACAGGGGGCCTAGCTGATGTAAGAATTGAGCCTTGTAACAATGGAACTCTTATTAATGAAATTTCCATCCTTCTGATATTTTTCTCAATATGTGAGTTAAGCACAGCCCTGACTAGGGAGTTGGGCCCACTCTTCTGATTAGGTGTTGTGCATGTGTCCTTTATATATATATATATTTTTTATTGGTTGTATTTTCTTTGTTGTTGTTATAGATTTCCATAGATTGTTGTGAATACTTTTCTTTCTACAAATTAATTTCCATTACTATTATAGCAATGCTTTAATTTCTTGGTCACGAACCCTTGTTCAATGTAATATTGTAACCTTACTCCTGCATATACCTTGCATGTTACCTTGAAAAGTGTATGTGCCCGGATTGACATATTAATGTTGTAAAGGGTTGAATCACAGCATTCACACTTGGACACCAACAAAGCGGATGTGAACCCATACCACATCGTGGTGAAAGGTAAGTTCTTGATCATCGTACTTTATGTTGATGATCTCATATTGACTGGTGATAGTGAATTGATCATGTCTTGGAAGGAGGACCATGCAAGAGAATTCGAGATGAAGGACATGGGTCTCATGCATTACTTCCTTGGCATGTAAGTGTGGTAGAAGGATGGGGAGTTGTTTATGTCTTAGGGCAAGTATGCCAACGAGATACTCAAGAGATTCCACATGGATAAGTGCAAGCCCATGTAGACTCCTCTAGCACGTAACTAGAGGACAGAGATTGCTACTTCAAGAGAAGTGGTAAAGGTTATTGTGTACAGACAAATTGTGGGTTCACTAGTGTACTTAGTGAACACATGACCAGATTTGTGCTATGTGGTGAACCAACTGAGTCAAGCGATGGTTCAACCTACTAAGATGTTTTGGAAGGTGGAAAAGCATGTATTGATATACCTCATAGGCACATCTCAGTATGGATTATGGTACAGATGGACAGAGGGAGTGAAGCTACAGGGCTTCACAGATGCAGATTGGGCAGGGAGTCCATCGGAGTGAAAGAGCACATCCGGAGGGATTTTCAACATTGGGTCAGCAGTAGTTTCTTGGTAGAGTAGGAAAGAGAGGTCGGTTGCACTTAGCTCAGCAGAGGTAGAATACATGGCTGCAAATTAGGCACCATGTGAGGTCATCTGGATGCAGAAAATCCTAGTTGGTTTGTTTGATTAGAGGATGGATCCAACTGTGATCTATTGTGATAATCATAGTTGTATCAAAATCTCTAAGAATCCAACATTTCATGATAGGTCCAAGCACATTGACATTCGGTATCATCATCTCCAAGACTGTATAGCGAGGACGATCACGTTGCTGCAGTATATTTCAATAGAGGAGCAAGATGCTTACATTTTCACAAAGGCATTGTCAAAGTGTAAATTCGAGTTCCATAGATACAGGATCAGGGTGGTAGATAACCCCTTTCTTGTTGAGAGGGAGTGTTGAAATATGGCAACAAGAATATTCCAATTTAATTTGTCCTTGAATTAAATTGTGAATTAAAATCGAATTTAGTTTTAACAGCTACTTGGAAATAGTTAATTAATTAAGTTTAAATTAATTAGTTGGAGAAATTCAAGTTCGAAGTCTTTCTGAAGTCATGCAAGAGTTATCCCTTAAATTAAGGAGATAATATTGAGTTATATTTGAGTTGTAATCAGTTAACTTAGTTTACTGAGTTAAGTCTAGTTAAATTAGTTCCAAATTGTTTGAGGAACTAATAGTGAGTTAACAATCAGTTGATTGATTAATGCACTCAACTAGTGCTACTCCAGTTAACTGAAGATTCCCTCACTAGAAACTCATGCATGTCTATTATGAGAAAGACCCAGTTGAGATTAATGTTCAAGGACAATGTACTATCAATTTCATGTGTTTTCTCTTGGATAAAAATCACACATGCAGTCAAGGATTCATCCTTGAGGATTGCGCAGTTTTGAAGGATTGATCATCCACTTGGTAATAAGAGATCATCCACAAGGAATAGCACAAGGAAATAAGAGCTTGGAGGGAAGAGAGGAAGACTGGAGAGAATCCAAGATTACCTATGAGCATATGTGAGGACTGTACTGAGAGCTGGCTAGTTGTGAGAGCTAAGGATTTGTATAATTCCAATGTATTTCCACCATGTATGATAATACAATAGTGTGGGGTTTTCAGTTGAGGCTTTCCCCAAAGTATTTTCATGTGTATTGTGCCATTGATTCTTCTTCTTCTGGTTATATTGTTTAGCTCAATCTTTAAGCTTCCACAAATTGATAGTAGAAGTAGGTTATAGTATTTTGCTTTGATTTATATTGTATTTTCAGGTTAACCTACCATCAAATTTTCTACATGTAGATATGACCGCAGTGAACAACTAGAACCTAGCATGCATGTAAAAACAACAATAATAGAATTACATGCATCTACATAAGCATAATTCTTATAACAACCATTAACCAACATACTTTCATGCCCAACAGACAAACCTATATGATGATTTGTTCTTACCCTGAGGTCTAGTGTTGCAACCTTGCTTTGATAATTTGTTTCTCCCGATCCACCTCAACCAACATATTAGCATCATGAAGACATAAATTTCAGAAATGAATCTCACAATGCATGCATAGAATCACATAGAAAAGTAGTACGCATGCATGGAAAACTCATTTTACCCATCCAATCCAAATGTTGAACTATGCTCTTATAGCACCCTGTGGTGTCAGATATCACCCAAAGAGAATGGAAACCCACATTAATACTACATTGTTGTATCATATTGTTATCTTTGCTACAGGTTATTGATATTCAAGGAGCTGGAGTAAGCTTGGTCCTCTATTTTACTCAAAATAGGCCTATACCCGTTATGCTCAGCCTTCCCTACAACTCACTCATCCTCGTTTCACCTCCATTTCCTGGGTCTCTTGTTAAAAATCACATATAGGAACGTTTCCTCTTAATCCCAAGCGCAGAGTTTAAACCATCATATAACTATGTTCACATGACCGCGCACCTTCACAAGCTCTTTCCCCGTCACATCCGACAAAACCTGTGCGATCAAATATGCACCATCCGATCACCTCCACCATGATCAGATGACGTTCGCTCTCCCCGCACTTGTGAAATGATGGCACGATAACTCGCGATAAAAAATGGTTTTCATTTTTCCCTACCGCCACGCGTCACCATCTGAATGGAATCACGTACCCCTATACTTTTACCACCTGACGATCCACAGTGGTGCGATCAATATCTCCCGCTGTCGAAACCACTTTCTCTGGTCGTTAACCCCCATGTGTCTCCTCTGCCTGATGACCATTAGATCTGCTCACCCAAGATCCAACAGCTCACAAACGTCTTGCCCCATTTCCTCCCGATACCTCCCGCTGAGAAATCTCTGCTGCCTATCCGCTTGATCCGATGGCTGATCTCCTCCCTCCATCCTACTCGTACATCCACCATGCACTCCTCTCGCCTTGATCATTCTGTGAGCCCAAAGGACAAAAAACACCTTCTACCTATACCTGGTGCATTTCTTGCTCAACCACCACATTCAACAGACTGTATACCCGAGAAGAAGAAGGACAAGGCTTGAGCAGAAACTTGCATTTAACAAGCATGGCATTTTATCTATACACCACTCTAGTCACCTGCGAAAGATAGCAGAGCACCCAAGGAGATCAAATCCATCCACTACAACAAGCAACCACACCCAAAAGCCCCATCAGGCAGTTAAAGTGGCTGGTGGTCAATTATGACCCCTCCATACCTAGACTAGCCGAAAGCCTTTGTAATGAAACTCTATATATACCCAGAAACAAGATGTAATCAGGGTTGATGGTTGTTTCTTTGATGTAAGGTTCAACTTCTGGAGATTGTAACTACTTTGATACTTGCAGCGTCTCATCTTCATTTTCAGCTAATACAAGCTTCTTTTGCTATTAATTACTCACTTTCCATTTCTACTATGTTCTAGTCTGTGCTTGTTATGCAATTTTCTTGAACTCTTGATGTTTAGCATTAGAGGAGATGTCATCCTATCTCTGGGTTAAAACCTTGTATGGATCAGTGAATATGTTATTTAGGTTTCTTCTTACTTAGTGTCAGAGAGCTATCGGCCTATCTGTGCATTAGGGAATAGATTTGCAGACTTCTTTACTAGTTGCAGCTGGCCATCATAGGGTCCTATGCATCTGCTGGTGTGGTCGGTATTCTCCATATTCAACCAACCCTTAAATTGTGAGTAATTGGTGGTCTAAAGCCTTGTAGTCTGGGGGTTTTCACGCATGTCTGGAGTTAAGCAAAGTAGGAGTGCTTATCTGGCTTCGACAAGCATCATTCCTTCCATTCATCCATCTCTAACATTATGTTGAGTTTGTAATGTTCCCGAGCATCTCCGAGATACAACCTAGGAGAGTTTCTTGGGGTGATAACACATATATTACCCAAAGAGAGTGAAACCATGATATAATACCACTCTGTAATAGCACATCCCATATTTACCCACTTTCACCTACCTACCAGGGTAAACATGAGCTAGGGGATACTGTGACATGACTCAACCTCCTAGGTACAACTAAGGAAGTAGAATTGACAAACCAAGATTTATTGACCTTCCTAAGGATCTACATGACCCCAAAGAGCTAAGCCACCCTTAAAGGTGCCAAAACCCTCATTTAACTTTCTTTTTTAGTGATCTAGACTTCTAGCTGTAGGAATAACACTATATAAATTCGACTATAGGCCTCCATTCGAATGCATAAGGATGCAAGGTAACAAAAACCGACTTTTTTTTGAGTTTTTTCTTGTGACTGTGGAATATGAGCCACCTTTTGAGGGCTAATCTCCATACCACTACCAAGAACTTGATGACATTTTCTAGAATGATGAATGACAATACGACAAATCTATTAACACAAACTTAGACAAGAACTTTACCTAACAAAGAGTAACCAGGACTAAAATTTCATCAAACACATTGTAGACATGTAATCTACAGGTTACAAATGCATATCTGAATGCACAAATTTGATACTTATCAGAGAATCATCAAGAATGTGTAATGCCCTCTTGAAATAGCTGCAGTAACATCTATTAGGTCATGCAGTCAATAACCATTTATTTACCAATCAAAAGATGTCAAGAGCCATAGCTAGAATATATTACGAAGCCATGCTTATACCCATCATATAACTAGAATAATAATAATGATAGAACAACCATTAAAGCCACATAATAAGAAGAAGAAATAATCATGAATTATAAGGGGAGAAGACTTGCTGTTGACATATGTGAAAGCCAATGAAGTCTCAGACTTCAATGTACCACTCGATCATATATTGGGATGAACCAAATATTTCTCTTATCCAATCACCATCATTCCATATTCTAAGCATGAATGTGGGACTCACAACATAAAAATTAGGGCTTCCTCATGCTTTACCACATATTTAACCATTACCATTCACCGATTTCTAGGCTTGAATCTCAAACCTATATAACTAGGCTTCACTGCAATCCTGACATGACTGGTTAAAGGATTCTTAGGCCTAAATAAAGAAACATACACTACTAGGTTTTACCACAATCTCGCCAAAAATAGTCAAGGAATAGAAACACCATAAACATTCTTGGACACCTCCATATTTCTTAACCAATACCTTGAGGAAATTTCCTATCTCCATGTTGAAAATGCAACAAGATGATGGAGCTTAGTGAAAAGAAGTTTCCTTCACTAAGTGGGCCTGCGGGGTATTTTTGGCGCAAAGTCTATTTTTAGACATATGGATCATGGTCTATGAGTTGCAGGATGCTATTTGTGGATGATTGGTCATATTGGAAAAAATAGATGGACATCTATAATTAGACATATGGGCAGAGTCTATTTTTAGACAACCAGGTTAAAAATAGAATAGTTGAATATTATTAGCTTTAATAATATTTGGACTATAAACATTATCTTATTCTCTTGGAGCACTTCAGTTGGAGCTACGGATGTGGCACATGCAACTGCCAGAAGGAAATACACTTTTCTAATGGGTTACTTGAGCTATTGCATGAAGGACTTCAGTTAGAACTTCAGTGATTGAGTTCTGTGGAGTTGTGTTCAGTTTGACTTAGTTGAACTAGTTGTATTTAGTCTAACTCACAAATACACTAGTGATGAGTGATGTGAATTAGTTATTAATTAATTCACTAATTGTTAACTCATGAATCAACTGAGGAATACATCAGTTAACTCAGTGCATGGACAGTTCAGTGGAGACAAGTGTTAGAGATGAGTGAAAGGGAAAGACAGTTGTCAGTTGTGACTATAGTTGTGCATGTGATTTGCACAATCAGTGGATTGAGATTGCCAATGAGGATTGTGTAGTGTTACAAAAGGGAAATACGAGTTTGGATCAGCCATTCTCATCCATTCTCATGCAGGATTGCGTAGTGGAGGGAGGCAAGCAACGAAGGAGATTTGAACCTGTGATTGATTCAAATCTGAGCTAGTTTGTGTGTAACAGGTGGAGATAATACTGAGTACTTGTGAGGAGTATTGTACTATGTATTGTTACATGTTCTCTGTTACACAGTATTTTGTCACCGTCCCTGTTACCCCTTCTCCCGTACATTGGAGGACCTATTCCGAGACCTGTGAGAAGTGACATAACTTGAAAGCACCTGCATTGTATCCCTTAAAGTCTGTACTCCATATGCCCAGAAGACACCTTCTGCAAAATACCCAAAAATATAGCTCTTTCTCCATTGGCGTTGTTCCACAGTGTACCACTCGCGCCAATGGGAGAAATCCTCCAAAGAGGGCGTGCCAGCTGGCGCTCTGTCTCAGAGTTGCACTAGCGCCAACCCAGTTGGGTAAAGTTTTTAGCAAACAAACTTCCGAAGGTTCCTTCCACCCTATCCATGAACTGATTCCAGTTTGAGTTGGTTTAATTGGGCTTCGTATCTCCCAAGGAGGGAAGTAGTTCTCCACCTCTCATGGAAGCTTCCTAATGATAAGGACAATCCCATGAATCAAGTGGATGGTCTTATCTACTCCTCCTACCTATATATAAGCTTGTTCTTTCCCCTTTGACAAGCTAGTTAGTAATTCTACTTTTCAAGCTCCCAAATCTAAGTCCCAAAGTCCGAGAATTGCTAAGCTCATCTTGCAAGAGGCCTTGTTCATCCATATGAGGCTAAATCTTTAAGGAGGAGATCCATGCCCAAGTAATCAAGGAGAGAGAGGCTTGTTCCCATCCCTTACAAGCTTTGCAAGGCATGTGTTGCTGATTCACCTAGCGAAAGGAGGATTTGACGTCAGAACATGGTTGTATTCTCTTTTGTTTATCAATAATAATAGACGACTATCATTATGGTTCCACTCATGTGTCTTTATTATGATGTTTGAGTTGTATCCTTTCTGATTGATGCATAGTTGCATTTCTTGGATTTTATGCTTGTATTTGTCTTGTTCTTTGCATGTGCAGGTGTCTATTCACGAGGATCATGAGAATTGTGACCACCTGAAGCGAAAGAACAGAAGCGACGACCCTTCTACGAATATAAGCATTGGATTCAAGGTAGGCTCTCATCATTGGCCTTTACTTTGCAATTAGGAACCTGCGTGTTAGCATTTTTTGATTGTTGCTAGACCCCATTTAGGCTAGTGGGATCACCTCTATCCATAGAGGGGATTTACATGCACAACAATTTGGCGACTCCGTTGGGGATCGAACTTTTTCCTTGTTTGTTTATCTTGTCTCGTTGTTTGAGTTGTAAACTTTATACGGAGCCTGAAGTCTGGCCAGATAGCCTTCGAAACGCTATTGCTTTGCATTAGCGAAGTAGATCAACGCTACTTCAATCCATCTCGGGTTTGGTTTGCAAACTGAACGACTTGGGACTAGCCTTGTTCCTTGATTGTTTCCTTGGTTTCTCCCACTTGTTTTTCTTTCTGGATTGGAGACCTATGTTGTTTTTGCCTCTTGAGAGTATTTAGGTATTACTGGTTTAGCCTTGGCTCTTTTGTTTTTTATTTTTCCATAGCAAACTCGACTGGCGCTAGTTTATAGCATGGCAGTCGCGCCAGTTGGTGCATGTTGCACACTTACAACCCGAGCCAATCCCTGAAAGGCAGTAGTTGCAGCCTGACAGTCGCGCCAGGCCTATAAACGTTTGAGGTTTACTTGGTTCTCAACTTTTTTGAGCTTTGGTTTTGTCCTAAGTACCTTTATTAGACTATTAGAGTGTCTTGGAATGTGGTTTGACTGGTTTCGATCGCTACCCTTTGGGTGTTTGCTTTTTTCTACTGATTTCGCATTTCTAGCCCTAGGGCATCTAGTGGCCTTGTGAATCGAGCCTTCCTAAGGTGTTTCGATCTTTTTATTGTCCAGTCGACTCTCTCGCTTGCTCCCTTACACTTGTTTGGTAGTCATGAATCATTTCGTTGCGTTATTTAGGTGATTTGCTTCGTCTTCACTTGAATTCCGCTTCGTCTCACTTTGAGCCCAGATCACACGGCTCATTGTTGTCTTTGGGGCCTTTTTGATTCTTTGGATGTTTGATTGTGTTTTTAGGAACTGAACGTGTGTGTATTGGTTAGAATTTGATAGTGTTATTTCTCAAAAGCTCTTTAGTGCATTTTTCCATTATTGAAAAAGAAAATCTCTTTTGCTTTGAAACAGTTAATGAAAGTTAGGACTTTTCATTTTGATTAGTGAATTAGTGATCTTAAAGAAAGGTTTATTGATTTGCATTAGCTGCATTAGGGGAACTCTCTGTTGTTTGTGATCGTTTCGTTTGCATGAAAGCTCTCTAACTCTTTTGTAATTAGCATTCATCGAATGGAATGACATATTTTGGCATATAGATTGCATTTAGGGATTTTGAGAAATTACATATGGTAGGACCTGAAAACCGAAACTTAACTCAAGATCAACTTTAAAATAAATCGAATGAACTTAAAAACACATTGGAACATAATGCTCACATTCTAGAGGTCTAGGCTAGAGACATGCTCCGGTGTCATTAAACCTAGTCACTTTTGTTCTCGCATTAAGGTTGGGTGATTCCTCCTTGTGTGACTCAACTGTGGTCTAGTATGGACTTGTGCTCCCACGTACCATCGCGTATATATGGGGAGACTCCACTAGGTTATCATCCTTGATC
>APFE031116119.1:10170-49864 GCA_000404065.3 Pinus taeda
AATACCACGGGCCAATACCGTGGTATTACTAATTCCATCTATCTAATACTACGACCCATTTACAACTAACTGTGGTTCCTTTATTAATTGCGGATTAACCACTTACAATTATTAATATGGGCTTTATTGACTCTTAACTATGACGTGGTCCCATTACATAGATAAGGGGGTTAGGGTGGGACCCTAACACTAGAGGTCCACAACCCCCAATCCTCTTTGCCTGTCTTTGTGATATGCTTCTAGCTGTTGGGACTCCTTCGTTCCCCATCTTTGACTCCTGTAGGTATCCAATAGGTAGGTACCGAGCATTAAGAACCCGTGTTGCAAATAACCAACTGCTCTGTGCCTACCAAATCACACAACAAGATCTACTATCCCAACTCCTGATGATGTGCCCTGGTCCTGCTGGAAGCCTAGGCATCATCTTGCGAACAAGGGCTACCATCCCTCGCACCTCAAGCTCACCTGATGTCTCAGGTTGTCGAGCTGGAAAAGCATCATACAACTCCCTTTCGATCACCTCCCCAAGTGTGAGCCTAGGGATGGAACAATGCTACCTCGACAATCAACCATGCTATCCCTAAGCCTGTATCTGTCAAGTCATGCACCTACCAAGTGTCTCAATTGGAGAGTCTCCTCCTAACCCATGACACGCGGTGTCTTATCCAACTGCCTAGGGTGAGCCTCCCATGCCTTGATGCCTGAATGGAGAGTGTCAAGGGGCAACAACCAAACACTATGTGACTGTAAGCAACACCGAAGGAGGATGGGTGGGTATGTCTCGAAGGGAATGATCAAGAGTTTGCCAGAATGCTCAAGAGTAATCCTACAGATGTCCCTGTCTATATCTTGGATCTGCTGACAACCCCCTCGAGGTCTTATCTCCACTAAACATGGTGCCACCAGATGCTTAACCATGTCCTCATCGATCCTAGGTGAAATGAATCGAATGGTACACCTACTGCCCCTATCCATAAGTCTCCTTGGAGGTAACGCTCATAGTGCACACTGCACTGCACCATCTGCCACTGCATACCACCCAGTATTACCGCACTCATCGACATGCCACTGTATACCGCAACCTGTCTTTGTACACCATGGAATACCCCCGGCTACAACCATACCATCCTGTATCGTCTTGTGTCCTGCCTGTGTCACTGCACCTGTCACTCCCCGCATGTCCTCAATGTGATGCGAGTCACTCCTCCTACCCCACAGTGTCAACTGGCATGCTGTGGTATACCACCATGTATCTCCATGCTCCTCTGCTCCTCACTGCATAACCCTGCACACCACTGGGTGTTATGGCCTAGAATTGGGTCTGTATGCATCATGCCACATCCCTCTATATAAAACTGGATGCTACGACCTGACTCTGTGTAGTCTTGTGTAACATTGCCTACTATCATACCACCCTGTAACATATGGTATCCCACATGTGCCAAAGTGTCCACCACTCTGATAGTGACCCCACCATGACACGCGTCATGTCCCCTCATCCATCCTGGTAGACCTGAGCACCCTAACTCCACTCCTGCTAGGGGGGATATCTCTGTTGTGCCGATCCTCTGTGACCCTTGAGTCCTAAACCTTAATGGGAGAACATCATCCCCATACAAAATCTGGTCTGGTGGCATACCCATGCCACCTCCTCCAACTAGCTCCTGCCAGAGAATGCTAATCATCCTGTGCCCCCAGTGCTATCAACATGCCAAAACAACCAATGGATTCTGCTCACAAACCACCTGGCCACTAGCATCAACTGGAACTCCCTTAAGGAATGCATGCGCTCAAGCCTCAGGGACAGGGTTGACTACCTCATCAATGCCATAGCCATCCCGCATGTTTGATATCAGATAGGAAGCCTCACCTAGATCCCAATGCCAACCTGAGCCTCTTGCACCCTCAATGTGTGAAAGCTCCCACTGAGCTTTACTTCGAACTACGACCGTCTCCATGAGTCTAGCCCACTCTACTGGGTACCAACTCAGAATCTCTTGCCATCCAACCCCCAAGAGAGGGATCGAATGCACAAACTCTAGCACATAGAACAAGCCCTCCATTCTGCGAGTGTTGCACCTTGCGCAATTCATGTCGCCTCAACTCACCATCCTAGTCAACACATAAAATTTGTCGGGGAGTCTCTACATCTCTCTCTTCATGGTGCAAAGGTAGTCTATCAATGTTGCAAGTCCCATCTATATAAGCCCAGAGAGAGTTATTATTTGGAAGTTCTACAACTCTGTTGACGGTATGTGCATCTAACATCTCTAAGTTAGTGGTGGACCCCAAAGAAGACTGCTCGTCCTCCTCCACCATGGGCTTAACATGAGTCATGAACTGTGCCTCCATGACTAGCTCACGCCCCTTTATCTTTATGTGCTGTCCATGTCGTTGTAGGTGGTTGTCATCTTGCAACTCTATCGTAGATCTAGGTGCCTTTGTACCTATCAGCTCCTCATCAAGGGTGGTGATGTCTCTTGGCATCTCATCATCCTGTCGTGCGCAATTATCACCTAAAAACTTGGTCATGACCCCAGATATCTCAACAATGGATGTCACCTTCTCAACGGTGGACATGTCTGTGTTTCGTGGCACCTCATCAATGGATGGTCCTATGGGTGTATGCTCTACTTTCTCCCACAAGGTGTCAACTGGTGCTATCAAAGAGGCCTCCAACAATGGTGACTCTTGTGCCACACTGGGTATACCAATGTGATCCTCACACTCTCGTGTGTCCTTTGCCTCATGTTCAATCCCCTCCTTAGGCCCTTGATGTCTAACACCAGGTCTCCACCAACAAAATCGTCTCCTTGAATCATCCTCTAACTGTCTTTGGCCTGCCTGGTCCTTTTAAGGAGATCTGGTGCCCTGATTCTGTCGGCTTTCCCCACATAGTGTAGATGTTTGTATTCCCACAACTTGTGCACCTCTAGTGTCTATGTTGTAAGGACAAGGATGGATTTGGTCTGACACCTTACTCAACTGAGCCAACCTCTCATTGCTGCAGTGGATTCCACCCAAAATTCCTGCATACTGAATCTCCTTTGAGCCATGGGTAGTGTACGGTGTAACTCGTCACTGTGCATACATGCCTAAATCTCCCATGATCTTACTGGTTGCCCACAACTGGGCCAAGATCATGCTTTGATACCACTGTAATGTTCCTAAATAGGAATGTAAGTGATATTAAGCAAATAAATTGTGCGGCAGCATATAAAAATTAAACACACATCAAACATCCATGAAAACGCTGCCAATAAGGAACTGCTGAGCCATATTATTAAAAATCTGTAGGCTAGATACAATATGAAATGGAATGGTGCACCTGGGCTTGTCCCAATGAACAAGCAAGACCAACCCCAGGTGGGAAAATAACTGAGTTGAACGCTGCCCAGCTGCTGCGCCACTCTGCACTGTGCTGCTATAGTAAACTGCTGTCCTGCTGAACTTCGACTCGCTGGAAGGTGCTCAAAAAATGCCCAGAAAATTGTATGCTTTTAACCCTGGACTCCTTGGACAAAACCCAAAAGGGAATTTAGCTAGTTTTGACTTTGGATTTTCGGCCCTCTTGGAGCCTCTCCCCAGCGTCGACTGCCAATTTCGATTTGTAGGAAACAACCTGCAAATCCTACTGCAAACTCCTCCAAAATGCTGGTTTTATCTATGCTATCTAACTCCAAGCACCCTGGATGGATCTTGGCCCAGATAAACTGCTCCCCAAGTCCCCACGAATTGCTGCTGGATGGCCTCTACACAGTCCCCCTGTCCAGAAATTCGACCGACTGATGCACTGGTTTAGCTGGCTACAAACTCCAGTGAAAATGCCTTTACTATGCTACCTCCTTAGTTCTCAGATCTCCCAACGAGCAATGAATCCCCTTGCTGGCTTACAACTCCTCCTGCTTGTTTCCTGGCTGCCGAGGAATACACAGTTCCCTCTCTGTGCTGATGGCTAAAGTGTGTTGCTGTCCCTGACACCTTGAAAACACCTGTGTAATAGCCTCCCTAGGGCGGGCAAGGATGGTCCCCCGAAGTAGAGGTTGAATCTCCCGCGTGAGAGATTCGTGGCTAAACAACTAGTAGACTTGCTAAGCAGCAAAGCGTACAAGTGAGTGTTTGTTTGCAAATGTAGAAGATGAAAACAAAATGAGAGCTGGTATCTCTTTATAACTCCTTGGGCCCCCTTAGCCTCATGTGGGCCTCTCCATCCACCCATTTGATTTTCCCTCCAAGCATATCGAATGGCTAATTCGAACTCCTATGTGGGTGGCCTCCACATTCCACTAACAACTAAATAAAGTCGATTTGGCCCAAGTCCCTAAGTCGAAAGTGTGGGGCCCTCTTCCTTAGTCAAAAATGTGCAAAATTGTGTAGCAACACCCTGTTACTAATGTGTTTGAGAAGGGACATGATAGGTATGTCGATGCTAATGTGAAAACCCTAGCCTACTTAGGGTTATTGATGAAATCGACGAAATACTGTGCTTTTGATTTTTGGGGTTTTGATGATGTCATGTTTAGAGTTTTGGTATAGATGCCCTTATCCTATAGGATTGGATGGTAATCATAGACCTTTTGTGTTTTTGGTAAATTAGGATTTATGAGCAAAGCCCTTATGATATCTATAATAAGATCCTAGGAATGAAACCCTAGGAGTATGTTTGCCCGTTTGATCGAAACCCTAGCCTGATCAAAATTGTTATATGTCTAACTTTAATGTATTGATATTTGTGTCATGGGTTTGTCTGATAAACATTGCTATGATGTGTGCATGATTATGAAATCCTAGATATGTATATCTGCTAACCTAATTATTGATGATCTTAGTTCTAGGGTTTGTAACTAAGCCCTAGTCAAAGTGTGATATTCTAGGATATGATGTTTAGCCTTGATGATGAATCTAGGGTTTACAACAAACTCTAATAGAAGTTGTTCATATTGTTGAAACGTTAGATTATGTTATAATTGGTTTTGACTATTGATATCTAGTGCTTATTGTCTCAAAGGTGGAATCTAGGGTTTGCATTAAATCCTAGTAGAAGTCTAACATATGAATTCTGAAAATTGTTAGATGTATTACTTCTTTGAATTGCTTCTACGGTTTGCAATATATCATTGAAGAGTCTGTCATATCTCTAAAAGAATATTGAGGCCCTAGATATAATGAGATTGATATCTTGATTAAGGTATTAAAGTGATCTAGGGTTTGTAACAAAAACCCAAGCAAGAAGTTGAAGTATAAAAGTATGTGTCTCCTACTGATTATGAACTTAAGTTTAGGTATTTGATGTCTAAAGTCTAATGCTTCCATTATTCTAAGATTTTGATATGGTTAACTTCATGCTTCTATATATGTATTTGGTTGTATTTGCTGTCTAAGGTGGAAAGGTACATAATATTCAAGATGTTGAAGATATTCGTAAGAAAAGTTGACTTAATTGGCAAGCATGATGAAGGAAGTTATATGAATGATGATGATCAAGATGACTCTGATAAGAAGGATGGAAGCCATAAAAGATTCTCCAATTTCATAGAAAGTAGTTGATCTCCCTAAGTTAAGAGGGAGCATGGATAAAAGAAAGGGTATATCTCCGAAGTTGAGAGGGAGGATATATTATAGTCATGATGGATACCTTGAAGAAGAAATTGGAGAATGTATATTGAGGTGTTGTTGAAAGAAGGAAAGCAGGATCCGGTTATAGAATATGTTGCTGCATGTGAAGCAGGAAAGGACGTTGTATGATTGAGGAAACCTCTGTCAAGATTTGTTTGGGAAGCCTCTAAGTCTTACTATGATAAATTGTGAAGCAGCATCAAAATGTTTGAAGACCTCGAAGGTTTGTGTTTACTTATGTATTTGAAAGGTTTTTACTGATTGGGGTTGTGGTTGTACAGGTAAATCTCTTGGAGTTTTGGAAGCATGTTTTACATGCTTGATGTTACCGATCTGTTTGATTGGAAGAGATTTGTCACTGATTTGAATAATCAGGAGTGTTGAGGCTTTGTGTGTAATACACATTGCCTGGGAGGACATCTGGATGGCCTATGTGTTGATGTCTAGTTCCCGAAGTAGGGAGGGTGGTGTTGGTCATACAGCTCCGACTTTGCATTATGCACCTAGTTCCCTTGGTTGATTGCTAGCAAGTAAGGTTGATGGTATCTAGAGAGGTTGAAAGCTTGAGTCCATCTTAGTCCCACCCAGATAGATTGCCTTGGTCAGGAATCTAGTCTATGGCACCGTATTTGCCTAAACTCTTCATAGTTCTTGTGTTTTGAGATCTTCCTTGTACTTGTATATACATGTGTAAATTATGAATACCTCCCTAGTTAAGAGGGAGTGTTGACGAATGTAACTAGGTTTGATCTTCGTATTTGTATTTGAGTCATTATGAAATGTGTTTATCAAAGAATGAAAAAGAAAATTTTATTTTTATTACAATGACTTATTAAAGCATGGGTTGCATGCTTGGGTCATCATTTTAGAGGTCAAAGTCCCCATTGAGGGCTTCTAGGTTTTATATTGAGTCATTAGAGTCATTGTCCATTTAATGAGACCCTTCTTGGGCTTTTGAATGATGTAAAAGTAATTATTATTGAGTCTAATATATAATTTGTCACCTCCACACCAAGTCGGCCCTTGCCTGATGAAGTCGGCCTACGTGAGGACAATTCAACCCACAAAAGAGTCTATATATACAAGTGCAATTCGATCCATTTGCTCATCAACTCAACAAGTTCGATACGCAAGAAGGAAGTGCAGAAAAGTGCGAAGTTCAAAGAAAGGTAGGAGAATTGCATAAGAAGAACAAGTCAAAGTTTTGGGCTATCTCTCTCTCTCTCTTTCATGTGAAGTTATTGGGTTGTTGCTGGGGTCGAAGATCTGTTGTTGGGTAGGTCGAAGTTTTGGAGTTGCTGGGGTCGATGTTCTGTTGCTGCATAGGTCGAAGTTTTGTCGCTGGATAGGTCGAAGTTCTACTGCTGCATAGGTCGAAGTTTTGCTGTTGGATAGGTCAAAGTTCTACTGCTGCAGGGTTGAATATCTAGATCGAAGTTGTTGGAAAGAAGGGCTGACTTGGTGATTAGAGGAAGTTTGTGTCTAGGTCGAAGAGTCTTGGATTATCTTGTCTTGTCTTGAGAAAACTACTGAAGGAAGAAGTTTGACTGGGTTTTCCTCTAGATAGGGGTTTGCCTTGGCTGAGTGCCTACATCTTGTGTCTCTTGCTCTTGTGATCTTCATACACACATAATTTGGTAATTGCTTGATGAAAGATAATATAATAAAGTAAAAGAAGCCAACATAATTCACAAGTAATTATCAAGAAAGGGAAATCAAACCCTAATACTACTAGCATTGATTTCTCAACAAGAGCAATGCCAATTTTGTTGATTTTGATGATGATGACATGTAGGAGGACTAATAATAGTTGTTAGTTTTTGATGATTGGGTAGCATCGAACATGTGTTCTAGTCTAGACTTTGGCTAGAGAGGCTCAGAAACACAAAAACTCCAAAACCCAGGAAAATTTTCAGGAGAAAACACCTAGAGGTGGCTCAATTAAGTTAATTATTCAGTAAATAAATTTTTTCTAACTTAGGAAAAATGATTAATTAATAGGAATTAATTGAGAAAGGTGATATTTCTTTAGAAACTCACATGGATCAACTCAGAAATGATCTTAGCCGTTGATGAGGATTTAATCATGGTCGTTGGTTCACCAACAAGAGATTATAACAGGAGGTCAATGGGGTTGGAGCTAAATACACCAAAGGTCGAGTTCCTTGGTAGAAATCGAGCTTCCCAGTTGCAGTGATTCAACAGAGAAGAATTCGAGCTAGAGAGGGGACACAAAGACAATGAGGGGTAGAGACAATGAGTTCGAAGGAATATTTCCAGTTCTGGAGAGGCAAAAACAAGTGATAGAAGTATTCCACAGTGAAGCTGCGCAGGGACCGTGTAGTAGCTTTAATGGAGTAGTTTGATTTAGCTGAGAGGGAGGTCGATTCAGCTTCCAGAGGCCAGGAAAGCCTTTCAGAGGTTCAGAGAGTCACTTCAAACAACAGAGACATGCAGGACAACTTGATCTGTGGCTGATATGAGCCACACGTGTGAGGGTCTGTGTAGAGGCAATGCAGAAGGGCCTATGCAAGGGTTGGACGACCAATTTTGAGAGGGAGCTAGAGGCTGGGATTGCTTGTGGAGTGAGAGGATTTTTCTCTTTAATTATTTTTGTTAGATACTCGCTGATTGGATATCCAACTGGGCATCCATAGATTGTACTCAGATTTTCACTGCTGCATAATAATAAAACTCTCATCTGCTGCTTTGGTTTTGCCACATTGGGTTTTTCCGGGGACATTTGTCCAAAAATAACTATGTCAAATTTTTGTGTGGTTTTGTTATTCTCAGTTTCCAACATTTTATTTTCCGTCAACATTTTTATTGTGAAGGAATTGCAGTGTGATTAATTCATTATTTTGCCATAACAAAATAAACTGCATAATTTATTCAATTAGAAGAAATAATTCCAGTTGCTGCATTTCAGAGAAAATTTCACAATAGACACGACTCATGTAGTAACGAACTATGAGATTCTTCCATCTACATTTTATTATCCACCCTATTTTGTATTTGTTACTAGCAATCACACCTATAGTAGTAGTGATTTAGTATCTATGTAGCACATTTTGATTTTCATGACTTGATGAGAAAACTACAGTTTATGGTTCTAATTTCTTTTGTGTTTGTCATTTTATCATCATTGATGTAGTACTAGCTGTATGATTGAATTTGTATTATCATGATATAACTATTTTAGTTTCTAAATTCTTAAAAAAATTGAATCTTTATGTCCATATTCAATTTTTTCATTTTTGTATGTGTAATTCACCAATTTGTTATATATATATATATATATGCCCTCCGTGTCCTATTTTTAAGGTCGTCATGTCTCGTGTTGCACATTCATATGTTTGTGTCTTATTTTTGAGGTCATTGTGTCGTGTTGCAGTCATATTTCCATGTCCTCTGTGTCCTATTTTTGTGTGTTCTCCATGTACCGTGTACTTGTATTAGGTGACTTAGAAGGTAATGCACCAAGACCTTCACAAATTTGAACTTTTTAAAACCCTTGAAAGGCATAGGGTTGTTCAGGAAATGCAATCATTTTAACACTCCAGAAAGGCATTGAGGTTGTTAAACTCTTTAGTGATTTTAATAAACTTCAAAGGAAATGGGGCCTTCGGAAAATTTGATCTCTTTAAGATGCATGAAAGGCATCGGGGCCTTCTCAAAATTCAATCTTTTAAACAGGGTTTAAATAAATTGTGACCTTCACAAAATTCAGTCATTTTAACATGCACCAAAAGCATCAGGGCCATCACAAGTTAGATATTTTTACATGTTCGAAAGGCATTGGGGCCTTCTCAATTTTTGTTCTTTTTAACCTGTCCACCAAGATCGAAGATTTCATAAAATTTTAATCTTTTTAACATGCTATGTGCTAAGCAACCGTTTTCACACAGAGCAGTCCTAAAAATGTGTTTCTTGGATCTTGAAGATAACACCTAGAAGCCAGTTGTCAACAACTAAGATAGATTGTTCTTCAAGAAAAGGGATCACAGAGTTGAAATTTATTGGGATTTCACGCGTTAATGCAATTGAGAAGTTTCACCTTTTCGACTAGAAATTTCCTGGATCGCAACCCTGTGAAGTTAAGCCTTAGGGCTGTTATGAAATAAGGTATAAAACAGCAGTGGAAAGATAAGATTATTTCACTTCTTAACAGTCTAATCTTTTAGAAATCTAAGCAGAAAAGATGTGAAACTGTCTAGATAAGTTTCAGCCCTCAAGGGCAACTTGCCAAGCATAAACCGGATTTGAAAATTCTCTTTTACAACAGATATAACTGCAGGATAACAGCACATTAACAACTCTTAAATTCTTCAATGTTGATGTAAAATAATTCAACAAAATTGCCCTTCAATAAAATTGCCCTTTTACTTGTGTCAAATTAGCAGTATTAGTGTGGGTTATTGTTGGGTGTTGAAACAAAGAGCATAGGAATCATAACCTACATTAGAGTAGCAAATGAAGACGAAAAAATACACAAGGAAGAGTTGGAAGCATGAATAAATAGAAAAGCCAAGGTTCAATCTGACGCCTCATGTAGAATGTTTGACCAATCTTAATCCCCCATGCTTGTGGATCCACACCCATGCATATGTTGTGTAGAACAATAGCATATTTACTTGACCGAAATAGTAGGGATGATGTGGATACCAAACTGTGTAGGTTTTTCTATGCATGTGGCATACCATTCAGTCTTCCTCACTCGCCTTATTGGCATGATATGATTACTGCTATAGACAATGCCACTAAGGGATATAGGAATCCTGAGTATTACAAAGCCAAAGCCTAGTCTTTGGACAAGGAAAAAACCAATTGCATAATATTTTGGGACAATTTACAAATGATTCGACCATATATGGGGAATCCATTATATCTAATGGCTGGACAAATATTAAAGGGAGGTCATTAATAAGTGTTCTTGGTGTGTGGAATAGTGGTGTAGCCTTACTTCCAGTGTATGACTACTCAAATAATTACAATGTTGGTGCTAATAATGCAAATCCCTTATTGAAAAACATTCAAGAAATTGAGTTGTACAATGTCATTCAAGTCATTATTGATAATGCACTACTCTTAGGTAACAAGGGCCATTATTGAGGATTTATATTGAACATATTTTATTTGGTTGTTTGGTGCACACAATGAAGTCCTTGATGCGTGATGTTATTAAGTTGAAGGATCCTGGTTATAAATGAATTAGTGCCCTATACAAGAAAGGGAAGACGATGGTAAA
Organism: Pinus taeda; assembly: GCA_000404065.3. Taxonomy (NCBI): domain Eukaryota; kingdom Viridiplantae; phylum Streptophyta; class Pinopsida; order Pinales; family Pinaceae; genus Pinus; species Pinus taeda. The sequence continues at coordinate 21,035 of APFE031116119.1, forward strand.
CTTGATCAACAATCATAGTGTCACCTATTTCATTTTTCGTAATCACTCCAAGTTGGAGCTACTTGTGAAAATCATATTCACTAGCAATTACTTCACCTTGAAGCACCTTCTGAAGGTAAGAGAGGCCTTGGATATTATGGTAGTGAGTGATTTAGGGTAGGGTTTGATTTTGGGGTATGCAATTGCATCTTATATAGAGGATTTTTAGATGGTGAAGAAAACCTTTCTTGATGGCTCGATTTGGGAATAGGTTAGCTATGTTCTAAGGCCATCTATAATATGATGTGGTTTGTAGATTAATATGAGTGAATCATGGGGGAGGTGTATGAGCAAATGGACAATATGCTAAATAGATCAAGGATATTGTTGAATCAAAAGGTGAGATTGTGCGTAATCATATTTGTAACGAGGTGGTCAAATTATAAGATAACCTAAATGTCCTATTCCATGCCACAACATATGTCCTTTTACCAAAATATTATTTTTCATTGTAGTTGGCCCAACCAACACCCAAGTTTGGGGTTAAGAGAAGAACATGTAGGGTTTCAAAGGTTTATAAGAGATATATGGATACAATAGACAAAGCTGTGATGAGGTTGAGTCATGAAGTACAAAGCGAATTGAGGTTGTACACTACTGGCCAACGAGTCTTGGTTCTCTTCACGCGATTAAAGATCAAGATAGGATGAATCCTATAGAATGGTGGAACATGTATGGAGGTTCTACAACACATTTGCATAAATGGTGGTAAGGGCAATTTCATAGGTTGTGAACACTTCTTCTACAGAGAGGTGTTGAAGTGTTTACAACATCATCCATAGTGTGAGTAGAAATAGTTTGAATGTAGATTGGGTAGAAAGGTTGGCTTATGTGCACTACAACTTGAGGTTGTTTCTGTTTATTGCAAGGTGACATGGGTGGGACTACTGCAAATCGATTCCAAACAACAAAACTCCAGAGGCCGGAGTTGGTGATGGGACTTGCTTTCATATTGCTTGTATCCTCCTACACTACGGGTGTATGGGTGACGCCTCCAGAGATTTGAACACGGGTGGGACTATTGCAAATCAATTCCAAACATCAAAACTCCCGAGGCCGAAGTTGGTGATGGGACTTGCTTTCATATTGCTTGTATCCTCCTCCACTATGGGCGTATGGGTGATGCCTCCAGAGATTTGAACATGGGTGGGACTACTGCAAATCGATTCCAAACACCAAAACTCTTGAGGTCGGAGTTGGTGATGGGACTTGCTTTCATATTGCTTGTATCCTCCTACACTATTGGCGTATGGGTGACGCCTCCAGAGATTTGAACACGGGTGGGACTACTGCAAATCGATTCCAAACACCAAAACTCTAGAGGCCGGAGTTGGTGATGGGACTTGCTTTCATATTGCTTGTATCCTCCTACACTATGAGCGTATGGGTGACGCCTCTAGAGATTTGAACACGAGTTGGGACTATTGCAAATCGATTTCAAACACCAAAACTCCAGAGGCCGGAGTTGAAGATGTAAGGGTTGGGACAGCAAACAAAAGGAGGAGGATAGGATGGAGCTACAAGAATGTTTGGAGGATGAAATTTTGGTTGATGGGACTTGTGACATTGATCATGCAATAGTGATGCTACTCTCATCCATTGCTAACTCTAGAAGGATTTTAAATTTTGTAGTTTTAGCTTCACAACCTCAACTGTTGTGTGGGTGTCATGTAGCTGATGGTGTTGTTCATCCTAGTTTTCCATGACCACTTCCTAATACTCCCATTGTTAGATCATGGGAAAAGAAATTAGAAGTTGCTAATGGAAATATGAAGTATAATTAGATGGAAAAACCATTTAACTTTTGTAGTTTAGATTGTAAAAGCTAGAATTATTTGTCTTTATGATGGCCTATTTTGTAAACATTAACATGACAATTGATTGTAGATTGGAACTCTTTGTTCATGATGCCCTGTTTCATGTCATGGTTGATGTTATATGTTGTAACGTTCCCAACCTTCCCGTTGGGCAACACCACTCACACATATACTAGCATGACTGAACAATTGCATAATTTAAGCCATAACATTTTACCATGCACATAGTAAACACCATAATAACCAAAACCAAACAAAAAACATGGTGAAATACATGCTAAAAATCCATTAAATAGACACATGGAATCTTTTTTCCACTTGTTTGATAAATTTTCCAGTTGGCTGCGAACCTTAAACATTCCTCCCATCCGTAGACTGTGTTGCTCCAATTCTCTTAGCAACCAGTCACCCTCAAGTTGGGGCCATAACTCCACTTGTCATTGACTTTTGAGTTAGGTATGTGCCTCATACCAAACATAATAGGGCCAAGGTACCAAACCCGTCAACCTCCAACCAACAAGTTCACATCCCCCATCAACCCTTATCTCCACTGGCCAGGGATGTTTCAGAGTCCTGCGGCTCCAGGAAGTTCGCTTCCCTCATGGGTTTTCCAGGTACCCTTCTAGGCCCTTACACAGCGAAGGTACCAAACCCGATAGCCTCCAACCAACAATCTCACATCCCCCATCAACCCCTATCTCGATCGGCCAAGGATGTACCAGAGTCCTGTGACTCTAGGAATTTCGTTGCCCTTATGGGTCTTCCAAGTACCCTTCCAGGCTCTCATTTAGGGACTCCTATCCCTCTATTTTGACTGTCTAACTAAATAAGGGAAACACCTTTTTATAGACTTGGTGCCCCCTTTACTCTGTATTATAATATTATGATATACTTTCATATCGTGATGCCTTTTGTTGTGGAGTCTTGGCCCCTTAGACTCTTTTGTTCCTCGGTCTGCAACATAATGACAAATTAGCTAAATTGCCATGTTAGCCAGGCTCACTGGCCCAATTTTACTTGGACACTCTGGCCTCAAACTCATAAGTATGCTGGCCCATCGACCTAATACATCATACAAATCTATGCACACAAGCCTTAACAGAATTCGGCCCTCCAGCCTAAAAACACGGGTTCTCTAACCCAATTACACAACCACACCGACCTTAAAACATACAGTTCCTTGGCCCACTAGCCTAACATTTCTATACATATAGAGACATGTAAGCCTCAACACAATTTTGTCTCACCAACCTAACCGTCACATGTACATGTACATTACAAATCAGGGTCCAGATTAGGGGTTTTACATATGTTATAGTTGGTTCATGATGTACATAAGCTTTTGAAACTTGGAACTTGAAGGTTGATGTTATGGTTTGATCATAATGGTGCATTATTGTTTTGGCAAATATTTTTCTACGGGCCCAGAATAAAACCTATTGGCAAAATTGGGGAAAATATTAGGAAACTTGAAAAAATACAAAAAATTCATTCTTGTTTTTTTTCTAAACATCGAAAGCAACAGTGATATGAAAGAACCACTTATGCATGTAAACATGAAACTGAAATTGGTATATAAGATGTATATGATTTCATATTTTCAAGTGATACGTCATACATCCATACTCATTCTTGATAGTTGTCTTGAGCTCTAACATGTTGATACAAAATCACATCAAAAGAATAATAAATATATTTGATGATTCATCATCGCAATTCATCTAGATTCTACAATGATAAATATATAGAATCAGTGATTCCCTCTACCACTTTTATGGGCAAAGGTAAACACTCTTCCTCTAGTAGTAGCAGGTGGGGCTTGTTGCCTCCTAAATCCACACTTGGGATATTGTGGAGAAAATATTTAACTCTAGTTGGTGTGCCCTTGGGGGCAAATTTCGAGTTGAGCAACTGTCACTCAAATTTCAACTGCTCTGTCTAGGCTAACTCCTACCAAATCCAAGGGGGGTGGACCCTATTAAAATAAACTAAGGCTTGCTTAATCTAAATTAAGCAAATTCTAGGAGTTAATTACAAGATACGACCACCATCAACAAAGATAAGTCACAACATATACTTCAAGGCATGTAAATTATAACCATAAGCATCACATCCTTTCATAAGCCATAGATATCATGATGTTAAGCAAAAGCTTGGCAAGTAAAGATATGAAATAAAAGACCGGTGCCAATAATGTGCCCAATAGATGCTCAATCGAAGTACTTGAAGTTGTAAACACTGAAAGTAAAAGTACTTGAAATAAAAGTGTCTTGAAATGTACTTGAACTTAAAATGTAAATGCCCAAATAATCAACTGACTTGAAAGTGAAATGGTAATAAAAATATGATCAAACACAAAAGATACTATAAGAAATAAAGTGATGGAGTGTGTCTTGGTTTGTTTTAATTATAAATGTTAGAAAATCATGAAGGCAGAAATATTCTCTTATGTTGATAATTACTTGTGATATTCTTGTAGTCTTATTAAAACTTTCTTTATGTTCTTGTTTTATCTTCTTTTCATCAAGAAATCATCAAATCAAAACATGAAGATCAAGGACACCAGATATAGGTGTTGAGAAATCTAGAGGCAACTAGATTAGGTGATTTATCGTTCTTGATAACTACTTGTGATATATTTCTACTTAACTTGATTAACTTCTTCTTTTACTTGATTATATTTAGTGTTCTTTCCATCAAACAACTACCAAACCATAAACAACAATGGAACAAGAGGACACAAGATATAGGCGATCAATCAAGGCCAAAACCTCTCCAACTGAGAGGAAAACCCACAAGAATTCTTCTCTTCTTATAGACCTTCAATTGATGAATTCCAAGACCTATGACCCTTGACTAAGACCCTCCAAGACCAAGTCAAATCTATCTTGCTTTCTAGCAACTTCTACAATTTCGCTCCCAACAAATTCTTCTGCAACTTCGATGTACCCAACAAATCCTTCTGCAATTTCGATCTGCCCAACAAATCCTTCTGCAACTTCGATCTTCCCAACAAATCCTTCTGCAACTTCGACTTGCCTAGCAATTTTCCAACACTTCAACTTGCCCAACAACTTTCTACCACTTCGACTTGCCCAACAACTTTCCAGCACTTCGATTTTCCCAACAATTTTTCAACACTTTGACTTGCCCAACAACTTTCCAACACTTCGACTTGCCTACAAAAGGATTGAGCAAGGGATCATATAAGGAGAACTTATAAGGAAAGAAGTTTACTACCTTCAAGGACAATGTCTAACACAATAAAGGGAGAGAACAAACTAGAAGGAGCATCAAATTATAGGTCATGGAAGAAAAGAATTGATCTCATTCTTGAAAAGAACAAAGTCCTGGATTTGGTCAAAGGAAAAGTGAAGAAACCTACTGAAGGATCCAGTGATGCAGATAAAGTGAAGTTTAGGGAGTCAGAGATATTGGCTATGACTCTAATGGTAGAAAGTATAAAGGACAATCTTGTTCCATACATTTCCAGCATAGACCATGCTCAAGATATGTATGAAGCCTTATCAAAATTGTTCACTATCAAGAACATTGGTCAAGCAGCAAGTCTTAAGAATGAACTAAGGACCACAAAAATGACAAAAGATGACACTGTGGCTTCTTTCTTTGTAAAGATAACTAGAATTGGAGATGACCTTCTAGCCATTGATGAGATTGTACTGAAAAAAGAGCTAGTGATTACTACATTATTGGGACACCTACATGGAGTGCTCTTGCTTCAGGACTCAACATTTGGAAAGAAACTCCATCATTTGAACAATTATGGAATTCCTGTAGCCAAGAAGAGATGAGAATCTCTTTAGCAACCAACAATGAAGAAGAGAAAGTTTCAAATGCATACTCCGCTTATCACAAGAAAGGAAACTTCAAGAAGTCAAAAGGGCCAAGAAGGAAGGTAGACATGTCCAAAATAGAATGCTACCAATGTCATAGAATGGGTCACTATAAAAGTGATTGTCTTGACAATCCGAAGAATAAGAAAAGGAACAGGGACCAAGCTAATGTTGCTAAAGAAGGATCTCCAAAGAAGAATAACGCCGAAGAACTCGATATAAGGGACTTACACTACTAAATCCTTTGCTCCAAGTTTTAGTTATTTCATTTTTGATTTCTAGTATTTGTAGGTTTAACATATTTTGGAAAAACATTTTTGAATTGTTTTTATAAGGTTATAGGTACCCCTCGAGCTTGGAGGGAGTCCTCACCAACTTCCAAAGATAAGTATCTTAGTTTTCCTTACTTATCTAAGTTTGTTTGCATTAAGTACTAATCACATTTTTATTCATATTTTCCTTGTTTAGGAAAAGATTGCTAAATACTCAAGGATTATGGAAGAAGGCCTCACAAGGACAAAGCATTGGAGTTACAAGGTTTGTTAAGAAACAAAAGGTATGCCTTAGACTATAAGTTTTTGCTTTCTTCATGATACTCATTCTTGATAAACTATTTTACATGACTAACATTATTGTCTAGCTCTCTTGAATCATAAAGATTCTTGATTGGGTGATTCGTCATTAGATAAATCTACCCTCCTCACATCTTTGATTATTCTTGTGGAACCCTAAAAAGGTTCTTTGTAAAACCCTAACTTAAGGGTATGTCAATGATAATGTATGAAACCCTAGCCTACTTAGGTCATTGATGAAGTCTAAAGAAACCGTTTGATGCTTTGATGATGTCATGTTTGGGGGTTTTGGTATGGTTATGGAAATCATAACTTGTTAAGGTTGAATGGTGATGTCTGAAATCCCAAACCTTTGAAGTATTGATACATTAGGGTTTGTTGTTGAAACCATAGATCTTTAAGGGTTTGGTAGGGTTTATGAGAAAGACCCTTATTTTAGATAATATCCTAGGAATGAAACCTTAGGTATATGTTTATCTACCTAATCAAATATGTTAGATGTCTGAATATGTTTGTGTCATTGGGTTTGACTAACATATGTTGTGCTTGTGCATGATGATGAAATCCTTGAGATGTGCGTTCACCTAATTGTTGATGTTCACAAGTTCTAGGGTTTGGAACTAAGCCCTAGTTGAAGTTTGATACTCTAAGATGATAGTTCTAGGGTTTTGTAACTAAACCTTAGTAGAAGTTCATGATGATTGTGTGATAATCTGAGATTTATGAAAGATTGTTGAAATTTGAAATTGAGCTGTGATTGGTTTAGATTGTTGAAGCTTAATGGCTCATGTATGAAATCAAGGATCTTGCACTAAATCCTAGTAGAAGTCTAACATATGAATTCAAAATTGTTGGATACATTAAAGAACTATATTCTTTTGAATTGCTTCTAGGGTTTGCAATATACTATAGTAGGGTGTTTCATATCCCTGGAATAAATATTGAATCCCTAGATATAATGAAGGTTGTTATCTTGATTTAGATGCTCTAAGTCTTGATGATGAAGTCTAGGGTTTATGGCAAAAACCCTAGCAAGGAGTTGAAGTAAAAAAGTATGTGTCTCTTGTTTGTGAACCTAACTAAGTTTGGGTATTTGATGTCTAATGTCTAATGCTTCCTTTATTATATGATTCTGATATAGGTGACTTCATGCTTCTATATATATGTATTTGGTTGTACTTACTATCTAAGTTGTACAGGTACATAATCTTCAAGATGACGAAGATGTTCGTAAGTAAAGTTGATTTGATAAGTATGATGAAGAAATTTATATGAATGATGATGGTCATGATGACTCTGATAAGAAGGATGGAAGCCATGAATGATTCTTTGATGTCTAGAAAAGAAGTTGATCTCCCTAAGTTAAGAGGGAGCCTGGATAAAGAAAGGAGTATATCTCCTGAGTTGAGAGGGAGGGCATACTATGGTCATGATGGATACCTTTAAGTAATTGGATAATGCATATTAAAGTGTTGTTCAAAGAAGGAAAGTTGTTTTTGGTTGCTACATGTGAAGTAGGAAAGGAAGTTGAATGATTGAGAAAAACTTTGTCAAGTTTTGTTCGAGAAACCTCGAAGTCCTACTGTGATGAATTATGTGGCAACATCAAGAAGTTGGAAGACCCCAAAGGTTTGTGTTTACTCATGAATATTTGAAAGGTTGTTACTAATTGAGGTTGTGATTGTTCATATAAATCTCTCGAAGATTTCGAAGCATGCTTGATGTTATCAATGTGTTTGATTAGGAGAGATTTGATGTGTTAAGGCATTGTGTAATGCCTGGGAGGACATCTAGCCGACACTATGTGTTGACGTCTGGATCCTGAAGTAGGGAGGGTGGCATTGGTCATAGAGCTCTGACCTCAGATATGCACTTGGATCCTTGGGTTGATGGTTAGCAAGTAAAGCTTGATGGTACCTAGAGAGGCTGCAAGATTTAGTCCATCTTAGTCCCACTCGGATAGATTTCCCTGGTCAGGTATCTAGTCTGTGGCACCGTGAATGCCTAAACTGTTGGAGGACCTTGGATAGATTTCCCTGGTCAGGAATCTAATCCATGGCATTGCTGTGCCTAAACTCTTCATAGTTCATATGTTTTGAGATCTTCCTTGTACTTATTATTATGAATACCTCCCTAGTTAAGAGGGAGTGTTGAAGAATGTAACTAGGTTCAGTCTTCATAAAATGTATTTATCAAAAGAATGAAAAAGACATTTTATAATTATTATTATTATGACTTATTAAAGCATGGGTTTTATGCTTGGGTCATCATGTTTTAGGTCAAAGTCCCCATTGAGGACTTCTAGGATTTATTCTGAATCATTAGAGTCATTGTCCATTTAAGGAGACCCTTCTTGGGCTTTTGAATCATGTAAAAATAATTAATATTGAGTCAAATAAGCTATTTGTCACCTCCACACCAAGTCAGCGTCAAGGAGATCAAGTCGGCCTCAAATTGGGTAATTCGACTTCACCAGAAGCCTATATATTGGAGCAGTTCGAATTCATTTGGAGCATTCTCTCTCTCACACAAGTTCGATATCCAGAAGAAAGAGATGGAAAAGTGAAAAGTAAGAAAGGAAGGCTAACAGAGTACAAAGTTGGAGAAAGAGGAAGAAAAAGAGAAAATCAAAATATTGGACTTATCTATCTCTCTCTCGTGTGGATTCCTCTAGGAGATCGAAGTCTCTCTTGTCAGGTCGAAGCTATTGTTGCTAGGTCAAAGCTGTTGTTGCTAGGTCGAAGTTGCTATTGAAGGGTTATCATCTGAAAAAAGGAAGAAAGGGTTGACTTGGTGTGGAGGAAGTCTGTGTCTAGGTCAAGAGTCTTAGATTATCTCAGGAATTAATTAAGGAAGAGTTGTTGACTAGGTTTTCCCCTAGATAGGAGTTTTGCGCTAGTTGTCTGCCTATATCTGGTGTCTATAATCTTTTTGCTACTGTTTTGGTAATTGCTTCATGAACTAAAAGATAAAAGAAAAACTTAAAGATAAAATAATCACAAGTAATTATCTATATAAAGAAAATATTTCCGCCTCCCTGATTTTCTAACAAGATCTAATCTCAACGATCAATCATTTTGGAGATTAGGGTGGGGGATTCAGTTATAACTCAAGCTTATTATAAAAGAAAGGCTAGGCCAAGGGAGAAGACACAACACAGATGGGCACAAGAGGGGCACAAGGCATTTAGAGAGGCAAGGCATTGAGAGAGGCATCTCAATGGTGGGTGGAGAAGGACTTCTACTCAAGTGTGTCGGTTGCAAGGAAATTGATAGGGTGTGACATGAAGATCTATATCAACTAAGACTAGTGCTTGATCAGCGAGAGAAAATCTAGATTTGTTGTATGTATTTTCCTCGGTTTGGGCCATTTTACCAGTAAGGGAGGCCAAGTAGATTTTGATCATTATTAATGAAGAACTAATTTGATTGAATAGAAAATGTGTGTGCCCTTATGTTTTTGAGATTGGTCGATTTAATGTGCTTCTGCTGAATATTTTTTGTTTATGTTGCAAATCCAATTGTGCTTTTATTCATTAGATCTGAGATAGTTTGCTAGGTTAATAAATTGATAGGTGTTGGGTTCAGAAATTTAACAGGATTGTCACCATCAACCAAGAGAAGAACCTTTACCAAGGTTCACTAATGGTACACACTTCTTGCACTCTTGTCCAAAAACTCTTTGGTCACACTAATCTAGTAATGGTTTGCTTGCCCATTGAGTTCCTTATTGTATGCACTAGGATTCCACTCATCCCAAAGAAACATTCTCTTCACCTTCAACATAAAAGTGAGGAGAGACTATAGAGAAATAAAACTAGTGGTGAAACATTTGATTGCAGGATGAGCCAACTTGTTTTTCCCCATGATTGTTGTGAAAATTCCAATATGGAATCCTATTACAGCAACTAGTATTATTTCTCCTAATTGTCAATTAATTTAACAATTTATCTGCTATGACAAATATCAAAATAAACACACTGCAACCTTCACAAATAAAATTTTGCGGAAAAATAATGCGCTGGAAACTGAGAAATGCTAGCATACACATAAAATATGAGAATTATTTTTGGACAAATGTCCCCAGAAAAACCCAACTTGGAAAAATCGGTGCAGCAGTGATGGTTTTTATTATTATGCAGCAGTGAAAATACGAGTACAATTTGGATGCCTAAAACTGGCAATCCACAACAAGAAAATCTGGGCAAAATGATTGAGGGGAAATTACCCTTTCTCCCTAAGAAATCCCGGCACAACCTGCCTACGAAGACTTGGCCTCCTAAAGCCTCTGCGCTGCACTGCGTAGTCTCTATGACGTCAAACCTCTAACTGGTCTCTAATGAAGTTGTTCTGCCTTCTGCTGCTAAGGAAATCGTCTCTTCGGCCCTTTGGAACCTTTGCTTGGCCACTGGCACTGAGAATAATTTTTCTCCTCAATAAATCGAACTGCCCTCTCTAAAGCAACTGCGTAGTCCTCTGCGATACCTCATTGGGAAAACTCGACCCTCTTGCTGTTGCCTCTCCGGATCTAGAAAAACTTCCTCTGGATCACTGTTCCTACCCCTCTCTTATTGCTTCAATCTCTGCTCTCTCCGGCAATTGACTGCTGCTAGTCAGGAAATTTATCTGCCAAGGAAATCGAACTGCTCAAGAGTGTTCTCCATGAACACATCGACCTCTTCTTATAATCCACTGTTGGAGCACCAACGACCAAGATTAAAACTTTATCGACAACTAGGATCATTTTGGAATCGATCTGTGTGAGTTTCTAGATGATTCTCACCTTGACTTAATTAATACTGATTAATTAAACATATTCCCTAAGTTTAGACTTAGGAAATATTTAAAAACTGGTAAATAATCTAATTAAGCCACTTCTAGGTGGAATTTCCAGAAACAATTTCCGGGTCTTGGAAATCTCATGTATTCTAGTCTCTCCACCAAATTTCGTGGCTAGAACACATCTGATGCTACAAAAATTAACAATTGTTTTCATGAGGCTAAGAACATATGCATGATTACATATAAATTTGATGATGCTCCTAGCTGATTCAATGATATGCTTGATCTAAGAAGTTTTGCCCATGTTCTCTAAAATCAAATCAATGCAATAGGCAACACAAGGAGTCCAATACAAGGTCTGGTACCTCTGCATAAACAACTTGCAGGCAGGCAAATCTTAAAGGGTAAGTGATGTTGAGTTGTGGACAACTTCCTTCGAGGCACTATATTTTAGGAATATACTGTGATATTTAAAAAAAATGACACTTTTTTTGTGACATTTGGAACACTTGAACTTGATTATTTGATGATAATGTTTTTTTTTCTACGTTAAGACTAACCTAAGTACCCACGGGGGATTTGAACCGGTGACCTATCGCAAGGAGTGCCTTAACAGCGCACCCATTCACCGTCAATCCAAAGCCCCGTGGGCTATTTGATGATAATGTTATAAATAATAGATGGTTGATGTTATCTACGTACTAAATGGTTGATGCTGTAATGATAATCATTAATCTACTATAGACTCCAATGTCCTCTTCTTAAAAATGTAGTATTTGTCAACAATTAGAAAGGAAGTATATTTTATGCAACTAATTTGACATTTACATTTTTTTTAATATATATATGTATCAAAATATATATTAAATAAAAAACACCCTTGGGATGTTATGCTTCTATGGTTTATGAAAATTGGCACATCACACTCCGACTTGCCTCTTTCGCTTTGCTCATGTTCCCAAAAACACTGGTCTCAGTGCTATATCTTGTCTCCCCATAAAACCTCTATTTATTTTGAAGACTTGTAGGACTCCAATTTTGCCCAAAACTTGGTTGAACAAATGCAGGATCATCTCTTGCGGGAAACCGTTGTTACTCAGGAATAACATAAAGTCCAACAATGAAGCTGTTTTAGAGAAAAAAAGATGCAAGATATGATTAGTATGTTCCAACAACTAATCACCAATCAGTAACATGCCCTCCAACAGACCTTGAAACACTAGCCATAGCCCTAACCATTTTTCCATAGGTGTTCTCCATTGCCCAACATTGTTTTGCGGTGACACAAAGCTAAATGGGGAGAGGTTCAACTCTTGGATTTGTAGTGTGGAAGCTTACTTCAAAACTCAACCTACTCTGACAAACTCTCAAAAATTTGTTGTACCTGAGGTCCACATGGAAGAAGAAGCCCTCACATACTAGTTGACAGAGAACCAACACCTTGCAAACTACAATTAAACGTTTGATCAACATTTGACATGATTTCAAAGACATTGGTTGTTAAGGGGTTCAACCAATTAGGGTTTAAGGATGCAATGTTTGCATAATGACTGTGTTTCCAATGTACTTTTGGATAATTAATCCAACAGTTCATTGATGACCTCAACAGACTTTCCATTGAACTTGTGGTAAGGGATTTTACAAACACCATGCCACGTTCATTTCTAGTTTCTTCCTCACATTGTAACAAAACTAGAACTCTTTTCAATCTCTTCATTGGATCAATGCCTTCCAAGTAGTTTTCAAAATTGAAGCTAAGGCTACCCAGGTCCCAACCTGCCCAATCACTGCCATAACCCTTACACACAAAGGGCTTTGCTTCGGTTTGGTCTAGTGACATCTAGTTCCATTTTGCAAGGGAAGTGCAAATATTGTTTTTATCATCAGCAATGTCATTTTGATGATGAATGTTGTGCCTTGTTGGACAAGAAGGCCAAGGCCTTCCTTGCTGAATTACTATCAGTAATCATTTAACTTGTTTCTGATGAATAGAAAGAGGAATCTAAGCTCCATGATCACAGTTCCTCCAATCTTCTATGATGACAGTTCTCTCAACCCTTTGTTCGCCCTCCTGGTTCAGTAGTGTTCTGATCTTGAGCAAGAAGATCTCTTCACTCACTTTCTAGACGAGGCAAAAACTTGCAGACAAATATCATGGACAATGGCATGAAAATAATCGGGTTTTTTGAAAATTGGCAGATTCACTCCAACCTACCACATGACATCCACAACCATATCTTCTTGGATGGGCAGAGAGCAAGTTTGTCGACACCTATCACTTATCAGATCTAGGTGTTTGGTCACTTTTTCCATTAGACCTTTCAATGATATGGTTGACTGTGATATTCCACTATTGCATTGTTGTGACCTACTTCTTGTCAAGCCCTACCAGTTTGAGAAGAGTGCACAGTATGATGGGATGTTCAATACCTATAGACTTCATAAGGATGGTGAAGGCTACCAGTTCACATCTGCTGCTCCTCAGTCTGAGTGGCAAGCTATTAAGGAAGTCAATCTCATCAAATTCAGAACTGGTGCGTTCCTTCCCATCCTGCTACAACCTTCCGCACAAGTTTCAGACTTTAGCAGGGAGGTGCCACTCCAAGCATCATTTCTACAAGTGATGTCTCACCCTACTTCTATATCTACTGCCAACACTGCAACTCTGAAGTATAGATGACAGCGCCTCTTTCTCAGGACCCCCTTTTCATGGTTCCCCTCCCCACATGGATCCACAGATTATAATCTTTGCACACCTACCCTTCAACTGCGTATGTAAACATGACCCTTCATGGGGATGGCATTACTTCTTGCCAAACATGTCATATTCAGTGGAGGTTCACTTCCCAGTTTTCCATTTAGAAGTTCCAGCCAACCATTGAGCCCTAGAATCTATGCTGTCCTTTGCTGGACTGTGGACACCAGCAGCCAAATTTGGGGATGGTTTCGTTTCAGTGGGGTAGAGGACATGGTTCAAAAGTTTCTAGTGGCCTTAGACCATGTATAATATTTGTAAATTGTTGGGTATGTGTTATATTCTTTGCATGACTAGCTGCCGACGCTGTTATGTTGCGCTGGGCACAGTGGGGGCAGCAGCACTCTGTTTTTTTGTTTTTTGGGTGGACCCAAGGATGGTGGGCGGACCCACCCATGTTTTGCTCATGGTTTTACAAAAGATGGTTTTGGCCATGGTATTTTGACATTTTGTAGATCTGGTCAAGGGAATTATGGTTATGTTCGAATCCAGGGTTAATGGTTTGGGGGTTCATAAATGCATCGGCATGTATATAATGTATTACAACATTGAAAGGAATATAATGAAAAATCAATCTGGTTTTCCCGGTTTTGGGTTACAGAAGAAAAATCTGTGTATATTTTCTGTTCTCGCCATTGTATATGTTCTGTTTTTTAAGAATTTGCTTGCAGGTAATTTCTGTACAGGGTTAAAGCCTTCATAAATAACACTTTTCATATTAATTTTTTGAAATGTCATTTTGCATAACTCATTGAGGACCTTTTCAAACTTAATCATTCTCCAAGTTTGTGGATTTAGAAATAAATAACACTATGAAGAGTTTCATCTCTACAGTTCCAGCATTTTTCTTGTCTTGTGCTTCCATGATTAGTCCTCTTATGTTTTACTTGAATGCAACTATTTTTCTATTTCAGCATACAGTTCATTTACAGCAATTTTTTTAACACCACACCTGCTGTTTGATTTCATAGGAATGGAAGCAGTGGGAGTGGTAACTGCAGTAGGACCAGGATTAACAGGAAAAAATGTGGGGGATTTAGTTGCCTATGCGGGGAATCCTATGGGTTCATATGCTGAAGAGCAAATTCTTCCTGCAAATCAGGTTGTGCCATTTCCATCTACAATCGATCCTATTGTGGGTGCTGCAGTGATGCTGAAGGGTATGACTGTCCAGTTTCTTCTTCGGAGTTGCTTCAAGGTATACGTTGTAATCACGTGTGCATTGATATTGTCAATTCACTTGCTTAGCATATAAAAGATTAACGAAAAAAATCCCACTGCCTTTGTACTTGAGCATTGTGTTGTTTTCTACAGTGCAAATGCTTATTGATTGAATTTGGAGAAAGAAAAAAAATTGAATTGTGGTAAATATAGGTAGAGCCTGGACATACAATTCTTGTACATGCAGCAGCTGGCGGAGTGGGATCTTTGTTATGCCAATGGGGCAAAGCCCTTGGTGCAACTGTCATTGGCACCGTATCTAATGAGGAGAAGGCAGCACAAGCAGCTGAAAATGGATGCCATCATCCGATTATCTATACCAAGGAAAACTTTGTAGAACGTGTCAAAGAAATTACAAAGGGACAAGGAGTGCATGTTGTCTATGACTCTGTGGGCAAGGACACATTCCAGGTAGTTAGATACGAGATTTAAATTTTCATAGAAACATGCTTGTTTGTTTGTGAGGCTTTATAATATTGCAGATGTGGATTACCAGGGGTCCTTGGAGTGCTTGGCATCCAGAGGTTACATGGTGAGTTTTGGCCAATCATCAGGCATGGTAGATCCTTTTCCTATGTCAGTCCTTGCATCAAAGTCGTTATTTTTAACCCGACCTTCCATGATGCATTACACTGCAACTCGAGATGAGCTATTGAGATGTGCAGGGGAAGTATTTTCTGCTGTTGCAAATGGTATCCTAAAAGTTCGTGTTGCCAAGACATACCCTTTGTCAGAAGCTGCAAAGGCTCATGCTGATCTGGAAGCTAGGAAGATAACAGGTTCAATTGTTTTAATCCCAGACAATAGTTGATGCACGAAAATGAGGGACAACTGCCCATCGGTCGATGAATGAATGTAGTTGCTTGCATAACATGTTGAGGCACCATACTATTTCTAGTTACTTTAAATTGCTTGAACATCAGTTTAATACTATTTATATATTAAATATACAGTTAAGTGGTTCCATATCTTGTCATATTGTTAATGATATCTGTAATTATTGAGTAATTTTCATCTTGACAATTTGGAATAAAATCCTAAAACTAATTGCCTATGAGGATTTTATTAGTTATAGGCAAGTGACGAAATTATTTACGTAGAGATTTCAAGGTAACAAGCCTTATTTACCATATTGCAATTTGAAAAAATTGTGTTTTTGCATGTTTTGGGATTTTGTCGTCTTATAACAGAGATGGCTGAGACATTCTGATAGATTAATAAAATATTATAAATCTCCATACATGCTGCAGTAACGTTGTTTCTGAAGGATAATTCTAGGGAAACAAATCCTGACTTAGAAACACAGCTGAATCTTTAAGACTCGAAACATGTTCTATGAATATTTGGCAAGTGTCTCTGGAAACTCATTGTCGCTCTTATATAATGTATAACAAGATTGTCAATTCTTCTAAACAAATTATTTTTATTTTACAAGAGTTGAGCCAAAATTTGAAATTCAACCTACAAGTCTTTCTTTCTATATCGAAAAATGGCCAACAACTGCTTTGTTTGAGCTACTACAATAGGTTCTATAAAAATACATGTGTATGTAAACAAGTGTAACTGCCTGAATAAATTTGATAGCTGCTTGGAAGAATGGTGTACTGAAAACATCTACTATTTAAACTCATGAAACGAATATTACTATGAAGTAGAATATAAAGTGTGTGAGGAAGTCCCTTGAATAATTAAAAGGGCTAAATGAATGACAATGCTTGACTGAATAATTTTGTCCAATGAATGTTGATTAGTTGTGACTCATGCTTAAGAACTACTGTTTTAGAGTGACCAGGACCTCAACTAACATTAAGGACTTTTCATACTGGGGGTATTTACTGGTGATATTGCCGAACATGTACGAGCCCCTTTAATCGAAAGATTAAGCTGCAAAAGCTGTATGTTGATCTAAAATTGCAGCAGTCCCTTGACAACTATGAAAGGAATTGAACCAGTAATGTATACCCGGTGAAAACATAAATATTCTCACATGCATGCATAACCATCGATTACAAAACTAGGAAATGGATTAAATCAACAATTAAACCGCAAATCCCTTCACATGCATACATCGTGAATTGGCAAACGAAGGTAGAGTTAGGGTATAAATCAACAATGCAGATTTATATGACCATCCCCATCAACATTCATTAAGTACCAATAATAATGAAATCAAGGGACCTTTCACCCAATGGTGCAGTTAAATCCTTCTAGAACTCATTCGTTTCATCCGATACGATGGTTTCATTCTTGTTCTTGCATGCCCTAGAGCTTCCCATCCTTTACTCTTTGATAGTAAAATAAAAAAAATGTATGAAGTGGTCTCTGGTGAAATGAAAAATGCTTAAAGTATGCCCTCCAAAAGTGATGCAAATAACAAAGCATTGAGTTTTCTTTGAAGGTGAGAAATTAACCCTCTTTGATGAAATGAAAAATGCTTAAATTATGCTCTCCAAAAGTGATGCAAGTAACAAAGCATTGAGTTTTCTTTGAATGTGAGAAATTAACCTTGTTTTTCTTTATCTTTTGTTGAGTTTTCTTTGAATGTGAGAAATTAACCCTCTTTTTCTTTATTTTTTTGTTGATTTTACCTATTGTGTAACACTCTGGGTGGGTTGTTGTCATCAAGTGTATATTTTTGCAGAGGTTTCTCTGATCTTAATGTGACAATCATGCACCTTTCCAATATGAGGATATATTCAATGAAGTAAACTTAGCTTGCAACATTTAACTACTCGAGCTTCACTATATTTCTGTGAAGGGGTTGGATCCACTAGTGAGCAATGACAAGTTCCCACTGGTGACAAATATTCAATTCTCATAGGAATGCTTAGTTCTCATTATGATCTTTGGTCCTTGAGGTTCCCATTGGAGCACCTATTTTGTGTATGTAAGTGGATAAAACCCTACCCTCTTGTCATCTTTAGCGTAAGACACTAATAATTTAAAGTCCAAGGGGCTAGCTCAACAAGGTGTTGCTAATAATGCTAGACATTTCTCTATTTCTATGCTAACGTGCTCATTTAAAATTCCCTTGGGTTAGGTGCACTAGTCTATAACAACAAGTTTATTAGAGATGCCATCCATGAATGTAGGGAAGCATCCCTTGGGTCAAAGTCATCTAAGATTTTCATTGACATTAACCCCATTTACAAGAACACCTGCAAATGACCCATGAGGGGTCAACACATTCTCAAGGAGACTTGAACTTTGCTGAGGAAATTAAGAGTGCCCTACTTTCAGTCACTGAGCAAGCCCTTCTTCACAAAGTCGACATGTTTAGCTTGTCATTTTTACTTTGTTTTATGCATTTTTCTTTTTTATTCGTACTTTTTATTTCCTCATTCTTTGTCACCCCTTTCTAATAATTTATTTGTTATTATATTTTCTCACACGTTATTGTAAACCCATAATTATTTCTTATTTATTTAGGTTAACATTCATCTTTTACCTTCACTTTATTTTATCGTTCCCAACATTTTCTCATCTTTCCTCATCTTGATTAACTACTCATGTCCTCAATAGGGGTTGAACATAATTATCATCGCTGAGAACACAAATCTCTACCCTTGTTTCTAAAATGTCCCATTTACTCAATTAATCCATTACACTTCCTAACATGTTTTATTTAAGAATTATGATATATCTTTCCTTTAGGTAATGTGTAGATGTTCTTCTTCTAATTATATTCTAACATTTTCTTATCTTTTGTAAGCGCAGGTGGATATGTGATCCTCTAGACAATCACGCAAGGCAAAATTCATAAATCAATCCCAAAGTCATATAGAGACTATATATATGTTCAAACAAAACATCATCTATTATAAGCATATGATACACAATGTTATGGTTCAACATCCTTATTTCTCTAGAGAGAACATGCACATACATCCACACATTTCTAGTTCTTAGTAATAGTGTGGGTGCGCCTCTTCAAGGCCCACACCAAGTGTCATCCACACATTTCTAGTTCTTAGTAATGGCGTGGGTGCACCTCTTCAAGGCCCACACCAAGTGTCATCCACACATTTCTAGTTCTTAGTAATGGCGTGGGTGCACCTCTTCAAGGCCCACACCAAGTGTCATTGCATGGCCTCAAGCCTATTAACACATCCATATTACAACAATAGGAAAATCCTCGAGTCTAATCCTAGCTAATAAACTAAAGAAAAGTAAAATGTATATTGTTGACCCAAGAGGGATGTTATAATTTCACTTCCTTTGTTAGGAGGAATAAGGTGTTTCACTTTGTTAATGGTACTCCTACTAACATAATGGTTTATTGGTTGTGGGGTGTATATGCTTGCTTACTCCACATTTCCCTTCCATCTTTTGTACGGCCTATCTCCTCTTGGATGCATGTATTTGTGAACAATAAAGTTGGACATATCACAAATTGTCTAGGAAATATTTTTGTTACCATAAAATCATCTATCCTATCCCTACTATTCTTTCCCATGCAATATATGGTGTCCAACTTTTACTTTATATGAGCTATAAGGTGTTCAATTGTTCCTTTTTTTGATTTGTAAATTGTCGTGGATATTCCATTGGACAGTTCGTCACAACATATTTGATAAAATTATACTTAAAAATATGAAATCTACGCTATCAAGGCTTATTTCTTTTTAGATTTATGGATTTGTAAATTATTTTTTATTGCACATGTATGCAAGTTATAATGATGTAGAAAAATAGAAAACAAGGAAATAAAAACTCATAAACCACAATTGATACAAAATATATCCTGGGAAACCCTTTTAGGAGAACACCTAGCTAGAAGGTGACGCTGCTTTGCTCTCTTTCTTTGAATACGAAATGACATCAAGTACAAAAAATAAGGCATGTGGTTTGTGGGCTACTGCAATGCATACATTTTCTTTGTGTGCTCTTCTCCCAATCCCTAAATTATTCTACTCATCTATGGAACAAAATGAACTTGAAAAGAATGAAACCCCTTTTCCTCCTAGTGGCCTAGCTATAACACAACCCGATAGCCTACTAATGGTTAGGTTTGAATCCTTCAATTCTTAACAAGAGTTATAGTATTGACTTTTCTAAAGTCTTCTTCATCATGATCACGTGGCTAACCCCTTTTCCATGAGTAATGGGGGTTGATGTGGCATTTTTTCAAATTATGGTAGTCAAAATAGGAAGGTCAATCTCTAAGTGGAATAACTTTTGCATACTGACTTCAATTGAGGTAATTCTTGCGTTGTTGGAAAGGTCTCTTTGTGTAGAATAGAAAAATGGTGTGCGCTAGAGTGGCAAAGTTTTATCCTCAAAAAATGTCATTTAATACCTCAAATTGCCCTTCAAAGGTTTTCAACCTCAATTGGCAACATTGGGTCTTGTTGGTCAAAATGCTCTTGTGCGCTGGATCCTCCACTTTTTCCATTATAAAAACATTGAAATGAATGATAGACAATATAATGATCCAGTTTGGATTGCACCTCCCCATTTTGGGAGGCTTTTGGTCCTCAAAAATGAGGTGAGTAAATTTTTCCTCCACCTTCTCTTGGGAAGTTGTAAACTGTGATTTCAACTCAATTTTCCAAAGGTCATGATGCCCCTGTCATGTAGTTTTGGACCTCTTTT
The DNA here is from genome assembly GCA_000404065.3 of Pinus taeda. NCBI lineage: Eukaryota > Viridiplantae > Streptophyta > Pinopsida > Pinales > Pinaceae > Pinus > Pinus taeda. The sequence goes on from APFE031116119.1 coordinate 41,669, forward strand.
GCCAAATTGTATCCTCTGTCAACTCTGCCTGAGTATCTGGTGTCAATTCCTCTATAGAAGGTAGGACCAATTCCTATTCTTGATCTAGCATGGAAGAATTATAGAGATTCATATTCTCTGCATTCACAACTGAGCAAATGAACGTGCATGGGGGTTGCCAAGTCTATAGGCATTATCTCCCACCTTTTCCAATATCTCAAAGGGACCATATTCTAAAGCCTTGATTTTCTTACAAGGACCCTGTAGTCTCTCATTGTTCAACTGTAACCATACTTTGTCTCCCACCTTGAATGATTTCTCTGTACTGTGTTGACCATCCATAGCCTTATATTTTTCCTATGAATTTTGCAATGTCTTCTGTAATTGTACTTAGATTTACCTAATCTTTATGTCAAATTTTTCTATCCTTAAGATATCCCTTGTATGATCCTCCCTCACTCCTACTTGCTTCCCATATGCAATATTCAAAAGTGAAGGTGGAAAATATCTAAAACAAGTTTCAATTGGAGACTTACTAGTAGAAGTGTGGACTATTATGTTATAAGGGTGTTGTATGTACACCAAATTTTCATCTTAGTTCTTCGGATGTTTATGATTGTAACTCCTCACAAGTTGCCCCAAAGCCCTATTACAACTTTTGTTTTCCCATCTGTCTGAGGATGGAATGTTGTAGACCTTTTTAATTTCGTGTTTATCTTCTCCCACATTGTTGTCCAAAATGCACTGAGAAATCTTGTGTCCTTGTTTGTAATGATGCTCCTCAATATCCAAAAGCACACCTAGACCTATCTAAGGAACAAGTTTGTTGCTTCTTGCCGTTGGAAAGTATTTTTTCAAGGCATCGAAACACACATCTTGTTGAACCGATCAAGTACCATAAACATGTAGTCACGCCCCTTCTTGGTTATTGGTTAGCCTCCCACAAAGTCCATGGAAATTCTTTCCCAAGGACAAGTGGGTATAGGTGAGGGATGATATAGACCCTATTTTCTATTACTAGTCTTGCTATTATGATAAAACATGCATCCTCTTTTGAACCTAGTTATCTGTTCTTGCATCTTGAGTCAACACACATCTCTAGACGTTGGCTACTGTTTTCCCTACATTGAAGTGCCTTGCAACCTTGGAGGTATGAGCCTCTCTAGCTACAATTTCTCACCTTTAGGGACACATAACTTATCTAGCATATAGAGTAACCTATCTCGGAAATGGTAGTCAATGATGTTGTCATCATCATGCACATGACTTTGACTGTGCAATTGTTGAAACACCTTCTTGATGTCCTCATCCTTTGAATATGCTCGTCTATACGCATCATGGGTGAATGGATCTATATACATCAAAGTTGTCAAAGCTATGATCTCTGATGTGGGCAACCTTGAAAGCATGTCGACCAACTTGTGTGTGTTGTTGCCATTCTTATATTTGATCACTAAATGAAATCGTTCTAGAAACTTTATCCACTTGTAATGCTTGGTTTGTTATAGCTTACTCTGGGCATGCAAGTATTGTAGTGGATGGTGATTTGTGTGGATTGTTATCTCTTCTCATCAGATGGTGTTTCCGCTTCTTCACAACTTGCATCAGGGCATAGAGTTTCTTTTTGTAGGTAGGGTAGCTAAGAATTTCACCATGAAATATTTCAGAATGGTAGAATACAAACCTTCTTCTCTACATCAAGACCGCTCCCATAGCATATCCACTCATATTTGTCTCTACTTCAAAGGGTTGCGAATTCGGTAATGCCAGAACTAGTGTTTGAATGATCTTTTTTGTCTCCTCATAGGCCTTCTTTTATGCCTTTCCCCACTAGAAGCTCTTTCCACTAGTTGTTATGGCGTGGAATGGCATTGATACTACTGAGAATGAAGCTATGAATTTTCTGAAGCATTGTGTTTCCCCAACGAAACTCTTGACTTGAAAAATGTTAGTAGGCATAGGGCATTTCATGATGGCCTCGATCTTGGCAGGATCTATCTTTAGTGCTCCTCCACCTATCACATACCCCAGATACATCAAAGACTATTGTGCAAACTCACAGTTCATGAGATTTGCTAGTAGCTGGTGCTTCTTTAATGTCTCCATCACCCATGTCAAATGTGAGATGTGCTCCTCCTAGGTAAGAATGTATACCAATATATCATTCAAATAGACAATAACAAATGAATCTATAAAATGGAACAATATCCCTTTCATTAGCCTCATAAACATAACTGGTGATTATATAGGTCAAATGACATGACTAACCACTAATACAAACCTTCTCTGGTTTTGAAGGCAGTCTTCGAGGTATCTTCTTCTCTAACTTGAACCTGATGGTATCTAGACTTTGAAGCCAACTTGGTGAAGGATTTTACTTTCTGCAATTGATCCAACATATCATCTATTCTATTAGGAAGAGTACCTATTCTTGAGCGTAATTTTGTTCAATGCCCTGTAATCTATATACATTCACGAAGTCCCATCCTTCTTTGGCACAATAATGATGGGTGATCCACATGGTGATGCATTTGGTCAAATGACATTCTGTTCCAGTAGCTGCTACAATTGTTTCATCAACTCACTTTTATAACAGATTGCCTATATAGCCCAATGTTTGGAAATGTAGAGTCCAACAATAGCTAGATCTCCTACTCCACTTCCCTCTTGGGTGGTAGCCCTTTAGGTTTCTAGAACACATCCTTGTATGCTTGTAGCAACTCTTCCAGTTGTTGTGTATGTTTTTTATTACTCCCCTCTAGGGATGTCTTTGCTCTTATTGAATCTTTTACAAACTTATTTTCTCTTAAAAAAAATGAAACATACTTCTTGCTTGAACTGATCAATGTATTGGCTTGGTTGGCACTTACCAGTGAAATTTTGGACCTACCCTTATGCACATTGATGGTAAAGGGTGTTCCATATTTTATGAGGCGGTATTGGATAGCTTTCTTCATGAAGATTGCATCTTGTATATATATATATATATATATATATATATAGTGGAATCCAAACACCACTCCACATACATCAAGGGGAACTACATCTAACTCTACTTCATCAATAAAATAAGAACTGAGAGCTAAGGGTAGGAGTAGTAGAGTAGAAGTAGGACCACTTCCAGTAGCCTTGCCAGCAACAGCACAACCCGCAGTTCTAGCATTTGCATCATCAATTGAAGGAGCCTTATTCCCAGGATCAGTTCTATCCGCATTTGCATTATCAATTGAAGGAACATTATTCCCAACAGACTAAATGAACCAGCTTCCCAGCATCACCAGTAGTGGAACCAACATCAATTGAAGCACCCCCAAGAAAAGCAAAAAGAGCATTCCCAGCGTCAAAACAAGGAGCACTGGAACTAGCAGCCTCATATGCACCAGTTGAAGGAGCACCAATTGAACGAGCATCATTTCCAAGAGCATTTCCAGAGTCATCAGTTGAAGAATCAGAATTGAAGGAGTAGAATTCCAAGCATCACCAGTCTAACTAGCATTTTCTTCCCAAGAGCATCCCTTCTAGTTCTAAAGCTAGTTGTTCGAGAAGCAAAGCTCGCCAGAATCATAAATAGCTAGACCCCCTTCTCATCTTTATTGGCCCATCCTAATGGATATGGGATTGGATGATCACAAACTTCCAATCTCGATTTGTTGACTAGCTCTGTGATAATGAGATTTGCTTGTGATCCTGAGTTGAACAGAGCATCAAACTTCGTCTTTTTAACCTATATCTTTATATGGAAGAGTCTGGTCTTTTTGTTCTCTTCTTGTTGTTGAAGGCTACTCATACATTAGAGAATTTTTAGGTTTAAAATGGGTCTCCTAAAGAATATTATAAAATAACAGTGGGAATAATAAAATAAGCTTAGATTACCTCATCAAGTTTTGGAGGAAAAAAGAAAACTAATTTTTCAACTCATATTTTTAACTTATCTCCCTATGATTTTACTCAAATTTCGAGTGGGAGCACTAATTGGATATAAAATTTAATTTCACATTTAAGGAGTACTCATGTTACATACTTTCGATGAACCATTCCACGAAAACTGTGAAATACATGAAAAAACGTGATTAAATTCCACATCTAACAAGTGCTCCCACTCAAAATTTGAGTAAAATTGTAGGGAGATAAGTTGAAAAAGTTGTTTTTTCATTTTCATTTTATTTTTATTTTTAACCTTTTCTACTTCGAAAATGGTGAATCATCCTCCATGGTTGACATCATCATATTGAATTATATTGGTTTTTATAAAGCTGATTTTTGTTGTACATTTATGTTTTGAGGTTCATTTTTGACTTCAAAATTTCTCTAATGTTCACCTCCTTTTGCACTGATGTACATATGATCTTTTCATCCATGTTTGAACTGATTTCAACCCGGTTACTCAAATTAGTGGCCATGATTTTTACTCTTATTATCTTTCTTTTTGTTCTTTGGGTTAAGCTTTAGATGCAACTTCCAACACTTCTTTGTATGACCATCAATGTTACAGTGGTTGCAGTGGTTGTTGGGATCTTTGCATTGGTGCACTGTGGCTATCATATTTTTATCTTTTCCCCTTTTCCACTTCTTCCCCTCCTTAGAAGCATCTTGGTGCTCCTTTTGCTTTGATCCACTTGATTTCCATTTCTTCTAGCTTATGTTCTTTAGGTACTTTGCCTATACGCAACCCTCGTCTACCAATTTGAGCTTGAACAACATCACTTGCTTCCATATATAGATGTGTAGACCCCTCAGATGTTTGAGTACCTCTGGGTTATTTAGGAAAACACCCAACATTATTGCCATCTTTTTGAACTTTGTGGTGTAATCTTGTACACTCTACCCTTGCTTCTTCCTGTAGAAATTTTGAATAATATGACACTTATTCACAGAGATTATCCTGATTATACACTATCTGCAGAATCATGCATAATACATAACCTCCTCTACGTTGATCATCAATTTTGCAGTATTAAGAAACAATCACATGCGCACAATGAAGCATCAATCACAGATATCAACACATGATATCACGGGGAAAGCATATAGCTGAAAACCCCCAACTATCTGTATATTATATTGATTGAGAACATGTAACAATACATAGTACAATACTCCTCGCAAGTACTCAATACTATCTCCACCTGTTACACACAAACTAGCTCAGATCTAAATCAAGTCACTGGCTCAAATCTTCTCCGCTACTTGCCTGCCTCCACTGCGCAATCCTGCATGAGAATAGATGAGAATGGCTGATCAAAACTCGTATTTCCCTTGTGTATACCACGCAATCCTCATTGGCAATACTCAATCCATTGATTGTGTAAATCTCATGCACAACTATAGTCACAATTGACAACTGTCTTGCCCTTTCATTCACCTCTAACACTTGTCTCCACTGCATTGTCCATGCACTGAGTTAACTGATGTATTCTTTAGTTGATTTATGAGTTAATAATTAGTGAATTAATAATAATTAATTCACACCACTCATCACTAGTGTATTTGTCAGTTAGACTAATAGACAACTAGTTCAACTAAGTCAAACTGAATACAACTCCATCAACTCCTCATTCAACTCCACCAAAACTCAATCACTTGAGTTCTAACTGAAGTCCTTCATGCAATAGCTCAACTAACCCATAAGAAAAGTGTATTTCCTTCTGGCAGTTGCATGTGCCACATTCGTAACTCGAACTGAAGTGCTGCAAGAGGATAAGATAATGTTTATAGTCCAAATATTATTAAGAGCTAATAATATTTTACTGTAGAAATTTTGAATAATATGACACTTATTCACAGAGATTATCCTGATTATACACTATTTGCGGAATCATATATAATACATAACCTCCTCTACATTGATCATCAATTTTGCAGTATTAAGAAACAATCACATGCACACATTGAAGCATCAGTGACACATATCAACATAGTATGTAACTGGGGAAAGCATACAGCTGAAAACCCCTCAACTATCTGTATATTATAATGATAGAGAACATGTAACAATACATAGTACAATACTCCTCACAAGTACTCAGTACTATCTCCACCTGCTACACACAAACTAGCTCAGATCTGAATCAAGTCACAAGTTCAAATCTCCTCTACTGTTTGCCTGCCTCTATTGCGCAATCCAACCTGTGAGAAAATCTGATCCAAGTTCGAATTCCCTTGGCTTGTACCACACAATCATCATTGGCAATTTCAATCAATGATTGTGCAAATCTCATGCATAGCTATAGTCACAACTGATAGTAGACTCACCCTTTCACCCACCTGTAACACTTGTCTCCACTGAATTGTCCATGCACTGAGTTAACTGATGTATTCTTTATTTGATTTATGAGTTAATAATTAGTGAATTAATTAATAATTAATTCACACCACTCATCACTAGTGTATTTATCAGTTAGACTAAATACAACTAGTTCAACTAAGTCAAACTGAACACAACTCCATCAACTCCTCTATCAACTCCACTAAACTCAATCACTTGAGTTCTAACTGAAGTCCATCATGCAATAGCTCAACTAACCCATAGGAAAAGCGTATTTCCTTCTGCCAGTTGCATGTGCCACATCCATAGCTCAAACCGAAGTGCTACAAGAGGATAAGATAATGTTTATAGTCCAAATATTATTAAGAGCTAATAATATTCGACTGTTCTATTTTTTGACTGGCAGTCTAAAAATAGACTTCGCCCATATGTCTAAAAATAGAAGTCCATCTATTTTTACCAACATGACCAATCATCCATAAATAGCATCCTGCAACTCATAGACCATGATCCATATGTCTAACAATAGACATAGTCTAAAAATAGACTTTGCGCCAAAAATAGCCCGTGGGCACACTTAGTGAAGGCGACTTCTTTTCACTAAGCTCCATCATCTTGTTGCATTTTCAACACTCCCTCTCAACAAGATATGGATTATCTACAACCCCTATCCTGTCTCTGTGGTATTCAAATTTGCTCCTGGTGAGCGTTGTCGTCAAGATATCAGCATCTTGATCCTCCATGGGAATATATGAAAGTAACATGATTCTCCATTGCACACAATCTCTGATATGATGGTACCTGATGTCGTCCGTTGAGATCCCTGCCCAATCTGCATCCTCCTGTCTGTACCAAGATCCATATCCCGATGTGCCTCTCTTGAGCTTGCACACATGCGACTCCACCCACTGTCGATAAACAGTGGCATCCACTACCTCCGCTGAAGTAGTATCCTCCTTCCTCCAACCTCCAGGAAGGAATGCGGTATTCACATCCATTTGATGGATGTGCCACCCCATCTGCATCACTTTGTAGATCCATCTCGAACCCATCACTGATTTCCGCTCCGGTCTTGGGACAATCTCCCATGCACTGTTTCTAACAATCGAATCATACTCTTCCACCATGGCATCTACCCATGCAGGATCCTCCACAGCTTCCTCGAAAGAGGGATTGGCTCAGTCACGACACATTTTCTCACAAGAGCCATGTATCCAGTGTACCGATCAAGTGACTGTCTCTATCTGCGCTGTGCTGTAGGTGGTCCTACAGCCTTCTCTGCATCTTGAGCCAATCGCTCAGCTTCTGTAGTGCGCTTTCGCCCTCTGATGGTTAGCACTGCATGAGTGGTCTCTTCCACTCCTTGAACTTCATCTTGTGGCTGATCCACATCCTAAAGCTCATCCTTAGGAACTAATAGCTCCTCATCTGCATGCAAGTGTGGCTCCCTCTCAAGCGAACACTTCATGGCTTTCTCCTCCTGAAATTTTATATCCCATCGCACAACAGTCTTGCGACTGTATAGCAAATACACACGATAGTTGTGGGGCGTATCAGTGTACCCCACACATATCCCAACCTCTGCGGTTGGCTCCAGCTTCTTCCTGGCATCCTTAATCACATGCATGTAAACAAGAGAACCAAAAATCCTCAAATGGGAAAGATCAGGCCTCTTACCAGAATAAGCCTCCTCGGGTGTACTCATGCGAAGTATCCTGTGAGGACAATGGTTCTGCACATATACTGCAATATTGCATGCCTTCGCCCACAAGTGAATGGGTAGGCCGTGATCATGCAACATCGCTCATGCAGCACCCATGATCATTCTGTTCTTCCGCTCAGCAACCCCATTCTGCTGTGGTTTATGGGGAGCTATGAGCTCTCTTCGAATCCCTTCTGCGCTGCAGAAGTCCTTGAACTCGCCAGAGATGAATTCACCACCATTGTCGCTC
>APFE031116120.1:0-14753 GCA_000404065.3 Pinus taeda
TTTTCAGTGGAGAACTTCTGGGAGATGATGTAATCAGTTGACCTTGTTCCTTTAGGCAGTGAAGCAACCCTTTTAGGGACTTAAGAGCCCTCAGTTTATGTACATTTATGATTGGGTTTGAAGTGCCCAAAAATGTCTATAACAGTTGCCCCCTAAAGCATGAAGTCATTAATTGTTTTTGATGTTGAGTGAAATGCTTTACTATGAGGATCTAAAGTTTTTCTAAGTTGGGAGGTGACCTGTAATAAGATACAATACAATACATTATTTGAAAAAGAAATTTCATGATCTAGCTGAGGCGGGCATTCCCATGCTCATCTTTATAAAATCATTTTCATGTACATAGGACAGACGATTGTCTGTGTGACAGACTGATGATATGGACACATCATCCTTTGATTTGGATAATCATCTGTTCGGCAATGATGTACACTGGATTTTTTATATTCCTGAATATATCGCAGCCCAGATGGATGAAACTAGATCCGAGGTCTTCAAACTCGGCCAATCTTCACTCAGAGTATAAGTCGATCCATGTGAAAAATGTTTTGGAGTCGAACATGGAAAGACATCGCCTGATTACCAGCCAATGATGTAAGCTGTTAACAGGCACGAGAGGAATCACTGATAATGATGATGACCCTCAAGGTACTTACAGTACAATTCGCGAGGTGTGAAAATGGGACTTGGTGTCAAACACCACACAAAATATTTCGGTCAAAGGCCATTGATGTAAACCTATCACCGAAAGTGAGAAACTTGCCATTGAGGCATGCAAGCTTCAAAGTACTGAAAGGGTTGTTCCTAGGTTGACTTCTTGGATAATGAGCTGTCGTTGACAAGAAGTAACCCATCATAGGAGGGCCTTAATGAATCCCACATCTACGACATGGAATGGAGCAATGATTTTGTGGAGTTAAAAACGATCTGATGATACATGGTTCAGGGTGGCGGTCATGAAAGAATGAAGGGTGAAGGTATTGCAGCGAATGAGACACAAGCTGGGTTGGTGAATTCTCTTGAACATATCAGCGACACTGAAATGGATTGTTAGCGTTAACCCCAAAGATGGATGGTACGATGGACCAATGGTAATATGACTGGTGAACGGAATAACCCAACCCGACTCAATCATGGTGATGGAGTGAAAGTGTCATGTTCAAGAGCGACTCACTACCAATAAAGTTTCTTCAAGTTTTCTTCCCAATTTTCCCCAATCATTGTTGACCAGTACCTCTTTATTTTTATCAAGCTTGAGAAGGATAACATATGCTTGTTCTATAATTTTCCCTTCGGGAAAACCCGTCACTATGTTTTAATGAGCCTAGCGACAATGAAACTCGTTCTTGTCTATATAGACAAGTTTGTCGATATTAGTTTTAATGAGTTTAACAACAAAGATAACTTGGTCCTTTTCAATTTTAGAGAGTTTGGAAAGGGATGGAAAGGAAACTCCAGTAATCCTTTTTCATCATATAATCCCTTAAGTCCAAAAAAGTATAAAATAATACGAAAGGGATGAATTTTCGATAGTTTTAATGAGCCGAACAAGACAAGCGCTCGATCTTTTTGTGTAATAATCCCTCAAGTCCAAAAATATTAAAATCTAGAGGAAGGATAGCACTTCTGATAGCTTTAACGAGTTGGAGAGGCCAATTGCTTGGCAATCTTTTCATATTTTACGAGTCAGATGAAAAGAGCTTAAAGGAGACTCGTTTTTGAGGAACGAGTGATATTTTTGGGTAGCTGTTGATTCTAGGTAAGGTTTGGAATTTTCCAATCGTGGCAGTGTTACAAGGATGGCTAACAGAATCACTCGTCGCAATTGTTCCTCAAAAGGGGTAAATAATCAAATGGAGGCGTATGATCGGCTAAAATAGAGTGGAGGTGATGATGAGAACACAACCAAGGCTTAAAAGCTGATGATAATGCATTCACTATGGTTATTTACCGGAGGTTGGCTCATTTTTTAATGAGCTTAAACTCTGGGGGGAACATTTGCTCATTGCTTAGGTTTAATTTTTAACGAGCTTGAACTTTGCATAAAAACTGCTTGTGCCAGTCGCATAATAAGGATGTCTCATTGATAGGCTCCATTTTTATGGATCTTGCACCACTCGAAGCTTTGCTCCATATCCTTTCATTATTCAAGCTAGGAATGACCAATCCTACGAGTTTAAAGGGTTGAGAATCTACAAACTAAGAAAATAAATGGTCGCTTTTCACTTGCATGCAAAAAGGTTTGCATGCCCCTAGGTATAGTGAAATAGAGTTTCTAGGCTACCATATAGAAGTTCTCACATCTGCAAGATAGTTTCCATCGACGTAGTAGATAGAAACACTTCCCCAGCTTAGTCCATTTAGACAAAGGTGATTCTAGCTCCATCCACCTAACCTTGACGAGGGAAACTTATTCGGTCTAATCCCATTTTCCTAAATGGACGGGTGTCAGACTAGTCATATATCCTTTGTGGAAACATATCCTATACCCAAAGTTTCCCTACCGAAGAAGACCAAGGTGCATGCCCCCTGGGTTTCATTCATGGCCACCAAATTACTCACGCTCTTTAGGTGGGCGGACTGGAGATTGATGAGACATTCCTTGCATGAAAAGACCAGTTAGGGATGGCATTTGACTATTAGCTATGTGTGAGCCGAGGAATGAAAGCTGGTCTATGAGCTGGACCACTCGACCTTCATGCGGAAAACACATTACTCGAAAGAGAGAGGAGACAATGGCTCCCATGCTATAAATATAGTCACACCCAAGGAGTAGATTATAATCTAAAGGTCCTTGGACTACCATTACGTTCTGATAAACGGTTTTCCTTCTCAAAGTTATAGGAAAACTTGGAAGGATCCCTAATGGTCGACTGGTTCCTCTGTCGAAGCCTATCAGATTTCTCATCTCAGGCAGAAGCGATGGCAAACCAATCACTTTCCAAATAGTTGAGGAAAGGATACTCACAGAATCCCCTTCATCTATGATAGTACCGACCATAACCATTTTGTAAGCTTGTACAATGATTCAGAATGGTACATTAGACAGTAGACGGGGTCTGCCTAGTAGATTCCAATCGAAGGAAACGATTGGGTTGCTCAGAGGTGGGACCGAATAAACGGCCGGATATGACTCTGACGAACTTCCTTCCTGCGGTAAAGGAATGGGTAGATTGCCCCCATGTTCATTGGAGTCTGTGTTTATGAAAAGAATTTGAATGGTGTCATTCTCATTCTCTTCGGTGAATGTATCATCTAAAGGTGGACCTTCCGAAGGCAAGACTGGGTCAACTGCCGTCTCAACCTGTTGACCTCAGTCCGATGTTGACTAAGAAGGTTTATCTTCAATGATAGATGCTTCGACCGACCACAAATATGTGTCAGTCGGATTTTCAACTAGCGATGGACTTGGCAAGAGTTTCTTGTACCTAGGAGGAATCCGTAGTGGTGAAGCAGGATGGTTATCCAAAACTCTTTTAGCTTCATCCAGGAAGGGACAACGGTGGATGACATGATCGCCTTCACATAGTCTACAAGGAAATTTATATTTTCCTTTCTGCCCAGAGACTTTGTTTTCACTAGTTGACAGTGTACTCTCAACATGATCGTCAGAGGTTGACAACACCGGATTGTGCAAACGAGGAGACCAGTCCCTTAAGATCTAAGGGATGCAAGGACAATCTCGATGATAATGGTCTCCTTTGCAAATGACACATGGATATTTGGGCTTGGATGATGCAGTGTGTGGATTTTCGCTAGATGATGCATTGTTGCCCCTTTTTTCCTTTGGCTCCTTCTTCTTCTTCTCTTTCTCCTTCCCTTTCTTCTTCTTCTCAGTTACTTGGTTTTTAGCTTTACCATCTTTACCAAGCGAAGAGGAAGGAGGGGAGGGAGAAACAAGAGAAGTAGAAGGTTAGGGGGTAACTCTAGTATCATCTAGTTGCTAACTTGATTTCTCAGGAATCACAGTGGTTTGAACGACAGAGGTTGAGAAGAGCCATATTGGCAAGCTTATTGTCAGTCCTAGGAGGGACAATGTGGCCATATGAGGTGCACCAACATCTCCCCAAGAGGAGAAGGGACTAGGATTTCCCCTAAGGGGAGATCCTTAGTTGGTGGACTCCATTTTCTCAACCTAAGACAAACGAGGGAACAATGACGTTATTCCGATTAAAATAAATTTTATGACGCTTTGACACAACTTGCTTTTTCAATTTTTAAGAGTCGAGAAAAAGCTAAAGATGACTCTAGTTGCCTTCGATTTTTAATGAGCACGAAGTGGCAAGTGCTTAGATGGACCTTTTCCTTTAAGGAGTCTGAAATGGAATGAAAGAGACTACTCTGGAAATCTACACAGAAGGATTACCAAACCAATCACAAAACTGCATAATACTTTTTACGATACTGCAGTCAATCTTCCTGAATGTTGTGTTAAGTGCATTGTGATCGATAGGGCGGCAAACACGGCTTCCTAAGGATAAAGGATATAGCCTATTGTGGTCTCCCAATATATACTCGACGGTACATGGGAGCACAAGTCCGTACTGGCACTTGTCACCTCAAAGAGGAGGAATCACCCAACCTACAATGAAAGCGATAGTTACCAGGTTTTACGACGCCAGAATACATCTCTAGCCTAGACTTCTAAATGTTGTGCGTTAGGTTCCAAAGCGTTTTTATGTTCATTGAATTTATTTTATAGTTGATCTTTCTTAAGAATTTTTCCTTTCAGGTTCACCACGTGATGTAGATATACAATTCCTAAAACAATCTAAGATAAAACAAACGTTTAATCTTCTTTTGCAATGAAAACAAAGCTACTAAGGAAAAGAAGCGAGATTTTTCAACAATGAGAGAGAGCACAACTAGATGCACTGTCCTAAATCAAAACAAACAGCAGTCTAAATGCAAAATACACATGCATGTTTTGTTTTTTCTTTCTTAATTGTGAATGAAAAAAAAGAATGCTAAGTACAAATCTGAATCGTTTCAAGTGACAGTACTAACGATTTTCTCTTCAAAAGACAAAAGGAAGATAATGACGACACTTTACGATTTTGAATTGAAAACTGCTTTCGACACTTGAAAAACTATTAATTCAAATCAAATACAAGAGTAACAGTGTAATCGACCATCAAGAATAGTAGGATTCTTTTCTTTGATTGAAAACGACACTTGCAACACTTCCAAATCAAAAGACGACAGTTTGATTACGCTACTTTTTTGTAAAGGAGAACCGTAAATGGTGAACAATACATAAAAACATTTACAGTTCTTTGTACAATGGAGGTTGAATCATGCAAAGGAAGGGAGTTTCCACAGTGGTATACTGATCACAGACAGCAAAACTCCTGAATAAAGCTGAAGAGAGTGAACAAAAAAGCAAAATATGAAAGTAGAAGAAGTCTTATCTGATCATTGCACCTGTAACACAGGAAAAGAGTGATGCATCCCACCTACTGCACATGGGAGGTGAGATGCATCCAGATTCCTAAGACGAGAAGGTGCGATGGTCCAGGGACAAGACTTCATCTTGGTTCTTGGTCACAGTTTGCAGCTTAGTTCAGGGATTTAGGCCGAGCTAATGATAGTCAGTAAATGTAAATCACAGGGGCTGATCTAATGAGGCTACTTGAGCCACCACCAGGGAAATTAGGATGTTTTCAAATCAATCGTTCAGTTTATAAACAAAACCTATAGATATACTGAAGTAGCATTGATCTACTTTGCACTTGCATAGAAAATGCAGTTCGAAGGCTAGCTGGCTTCACGTCAGGCTTCGTCTGTCGTTTATAAAGCAAACAAATATAGATAAGTAAACAAGCTATTCGCTCCCCAGCGGAGTCGCCATTTTGTTGTCGGGAAATCTAGTGTCTATGCAGAGTTGCTAGTCCCACTAAGACGAGTAGCTATCTTGGAAACAAACAGATTAAAGTTACTTTCATTTTCCTTTATGAGAAGTAGATAGGAGAGGAGCAAAGAATACCAACCTCAATCTTTCGCTTGGTTCCTTGCTTGTTCCTTCTCCCCTCTGACGGATCTTTGCCACTCCTTCCTTGATTACTCCACTTCAAAGAGTACCTGTAAAGTCAAAGCAACATAATACCTTCAAAGTACAGAGATCTACAATCATAAAAATATAGGACCAGATATATATTGACCACACAAATGCATATATCATCAAACATACAAGAATGTGGAGGAAAACTTGAATAAATTTATTGATATAAAGATTAGAAGAGAGGACTACAACCCATTGATCTGACCCAATGTCATCCTCCCAGCATGAAAGCCCTTTTTCACCTCATGAAAAGCTTAGATCACCCAACACTATGATGTTCCACCAAGAAAACAACAACATTTCCTTACAAGATACAAAATTCCAGCCTTTGGATCTCTGGGATGAGGGATCCATATATAGATGTTTGTGGGGGGGGGTGAGTCAGCTTCTGGAATTTTGATTAGTGTCTTCTCTCTGATATTTCTTGGTTCCACTTGGAGATTCATGATCTCTTACTCATCCCTGGGCAAATTCACTTTGCAGGGTTTTCCTTTGTAAATGGTTTATAAAGGAAAAGAGCATTTTATACCTTAAAACATATGTAACCAATGTATTAAAGGGAAAGGTTATTTATATGTGGCTTAAAGGGGTGTATAAAGGTTACAAAGGGTTTTAAAGTCTCGATAAGGAAGAATTAATGGAAGGCTTTAATAAAAGGGATAATAAAGGTTACGAGGAGATAAATAGTCTCGATAGGAGGTTTAAGCGGGGTGATTGAGTTCCAGTACAAAGGAACTGATGAATGGGGCCTTAACCATTTATGGTAGAATATTTGACTCCTTTGAGAGTTAAATACTTGGGACAGATGTGTTTATGCATTTTTATGCATACTATGGGTGTAAACGGGGGTAACTCTGCATCACTATTAGCCCCTAGGAAGGCATCACCACAATCATATTTATCGTACTTGCATAACCACTTCCTATGGGCAGTGTAGTGAAAGGATGCACCTAATTCAGTCAACCATGCATCATGATCTACATGTGTACTTGAAGAAGAAGCCAAGTACACATCCCCACCTTCATCAAAGGTGGTTTTCACCTCTAGATAAGGATGATCATTAGATCCCTTTCCTTTCTCAGGAGTTTTAGATCTATCATATTTTTGGTTGTGTCCTTCTTTTCCGCATTTCCAACACACCCTTACAATTTTTCCTAGATATTTAGATCTTCCTCTAGATTTAGATCTCCCATTTGAGGACTTATTTTTGTTTATGTTCTAGAACCATCCTCTTATAGACAAGGAATCTCCATTTTGGCTCTCCATATTTTTCCATCTCATCTACTCCGACAACAAGGATGAGACAATTTCATCAAAGTTAAAGGTCGTTGTATTGCTACTTATAACGACAACCAGACTTTCCCATGAGTCGAATAGAGAACACAATAGACTAATGCACTTATCTTCATCTGAAATTTTAATATCAATATATGATAACTAAATTACCATAGTATTAAAGGTGTTCAGATGCTATTTCACCGAGTCTCCATCCTTCATCTTTGAGTTATACAACTATTTTTGTAGGAACAATTTGTTAACTAAAGGCTTAAATTGATACGAAGTCCCTAACTTGTCCCACAAATCCTTTGTCACAGCTTCCCCTAATACATTCAACAATACCAAATATGATAGGCACAATTGTATTGTGCTCTTTTCCTTTCGATTTAACTTTTTTTAGTCTTCTTTCAACATTCATATTGGTATCGTACCTAGATCTACAACAATCCATTGATCTCTATCCATGAATAGATCCTCCATCTTGAGCTTTTAAAACTCAAAACTTTTTCTATTGAATTTCTCGATCTTTGTCTTTCCATTGTTTTCCATCTCCTTTCACTGCAAGAATCGATCCAACAGATCTCCCACTGTAACAGGGTCTACCACATGCCTGAGTACAACCCCTCAGTAGCAAAGGCATCCCCTTGAAGCTGAAACAATTCTGAAACCAAATGTAGGTTTTAACCCTGTATAGAAATTACCTACAAACAAATTCCTAAAACAGAAAACTAAACAATGGCGGAAATATAAAATATACACAAAGAATTTCTCCTCAAACCCAAACCGAGAAAACTAGATTGATTTTTCATTATATTTCTTTCAATGTTACAATACATTGTATACATACAGAAGCATCCATAAACCTCAATCCATTAACCTTGGATTAGAACATAATCATAGTTCCCTTGATCGGATCTACAAAATACCATGGGAAAAAACCATCATGCTCAAAACCATGCATGAAAACCATGGGTAGGTCCGCCCACCATCCTTGGGTCCACCCCCATCCTTGGGTCCACCCAACTATTATTCCCACTTCACCACTCCACCACATTCAACTTATGAAAAGCGCTATACAACATCAACATGGGATTTAATTTTTCAGACAATATGGCAATAGGTTTGCTAGCTAGCCATGTTGTTGCTAATCTCCATGTTCTTTAGTCTCTATGGATTTTGTTGGCAATGCCAGTAATGAGTTGTAATCTTCTATTTGGATTGAAATTTATGTTCCACCGATACATTTGAGTTTAAATTAACTCATATCTAATTTCATTAGTAAATATTTAAAATTATATTATAGATAATTAATAACTTTAATTTTTAGTTGGAATATTTTAATGTTTGAGGGTTTTTTTTTTTCCATTTAATTTTTAGTAGGTTATCACACAATCTCGGAACGTTAGACCCAACCATTTTATATTTTGCATGCTTTCAAACTCACATCAGAAAAGCTTCGAGGGATGGATATTCCCCTCTGTCAATTATTGGATTGTCTTTCGTTTACGTCAACTAATGACCCCAGACCCTAGCATTTTTAAACTGATTCACTTGCACCTCCTTCCAAAACTTCCAAGATAAAAATCTTTAGCGAAATTAAAAATTTATTTATATGTATTATATTAAAATAATACTATATATAATATTATTATATAATTAATTAAATTTATTATATTATTTGGAAATCATGATTAAAAAATAATTTTATATATATATTTCTTTAATATAATTTCTTTAATAATCTTATTTTATCATGAAAAAATGAAATAATAATGATAATAATAATAAATATAAAATAATACCCGATGGGGGTGGTACAGTGCTGACAGGCATTGCCTCAAGGCAGTCACACTCCCACACATGATAGACATGAGCAAGGAAAGAAATTTGTATACCTATCCATATGTCTGGACATGGAATAGTCTGGAAATGATGGGATTGTTTATCCTCAAAGTGATGCTCGGAGTGTGCAGAGTAATTAGTGGGGAAATACAAAGAGGAACGAAGGGATAATATATGCTCGGTAAGTCAGGATGGATCTTCGAGAGAGACAAACAGGCACCATGTAGTTACTAAGGGCAAGTGTATCTATGTAATTGGTAAGAAGAGACCACAAGCATTCGTTTGGGATTTCGATGAAGCATTTTATCTCCTCCAAATTCCTATGAGCATCCACGTCCTAGATTCTGCATTCTCTGATGCTTCAATTCTATGTTGGGCTCTAGCCTTGTGTGAACTTGATGGGGCTGAGGTACTTTCTCTCCTCTAGTTGTTTTTAATTACTTAGATTCTAGGGTTCTTAGTATTTTGGAGTTCGACAATAGTCTCAGTGCCTTCTTGTGTTGGGTGGGTGTTTTCCCTAAGTGGCTCTGGGCTTTGGTTTACCATTAAGGTCGTGTTGAGTTTTTGTACAATTTGGGTGAGTTTCCTACGTGGGAGGATTATTTCTCTGTCACCTATGTGTTTCCTGTGTGGGAGAATTATTTCTCTACTTATAAGCTCTAAAGGAGGCTATCAACTCTTAATAACGACAGAGAGACTTGAACATATCTTCAAAAAATTGGGAAGGAAAGGTGGTCCACTCTTGGTGTGGTCGGAAGGTTGTTGATCGAATTCCGGAAGTCAAAAACGTACGGGGGAGTTATAGGTATCATGGGCGCTCTTCCTTTATTGAGAACCTAGGGTTGGGCATTGTTGTGGTGTCAGTCCGTCTCTGGAGAGAACGACCTCGACAACATTTCAGCTTGCCT
The DNA here is from genome assembly GCA_000404065.3 of Pinus taeda. Taxonomy (NCBI): domain Eukaryota; kingdom Viridiplantae; phylum Streptophyta; class Pinopsida; order Pinales; family Pinaceae; genus Pinus; species Pinus taeda. The sequence goes on from APFE031116120.1 coordinate 10,090, forward strand.
CCTTATAATTTCAAAACGGTTTTTTGTTTTCAACTTTGGGCATTTTATTAGGTGTGGGATTTTTAGAATTTAGAGGGAGAAGGTGGCATCAAGGTGGTTAAGGTTTTGAGGAAATTGCATAGTGCAGGGATGCTTCGTCAGTGTGGTCTCTTTCGCAGAGGAAGGGGTCAGCAGGGGCCGCAAGGAACTAGGAGGGATAGAGGGGAGATGTTGAGTGATGGTGAATCGGGGAGTTTGGAGGGGAGGGTGTCATGGCCCAAGACCCAACTCACTCCCCAGGTCATGTGTTTCAACCCCCTCCCTTGAGTCAATTATCGAGTAGCTAAGGGGAATCTAGGCCAACCTGAATATCATTCAAGATAACTGATATGATGACAAAAATGAATTGGTGACCTATGTCAATGATATGCAATATAGTCATAATGAAATTATAACATAACTGACCAATGTGCACAGAAGCTAGCGCCGAACCAATGATCGTCTACATGAAATAGAGAGGACATTGGAAAACATTGGTTTTCATGCGCATGAAGGGCATGGCCCAACTACAGGTTCACTTGTCTAGCCTATCCATCCACCACCTTGATATGCATTTTACTAGGTGTCTCTTAATGTTGTCTCTTTTTTGGTATGTATAGCTCTCGGGCCCTCCAGAAATAAGTGTTGAAGGGGATAATTTTATGTCTTCGAATCTATCTCTCCTAACTAACAAATTTGGTCGAAATGAAGATGTGAGAATCATCGACCAAAACGATGTAATTTACATTTTCACGATAATATAATACTCGTTTTTTACCAACAAAAAAATATAAAATATAAATATAATAATCTACATAAAAGCATCCTCAACTAATAAATATAAAGCACAGTTTATAATAAAATTTCAGTTTTAAAAATAAACATAACTATAATTTACCATGTTAACAATACTCGTTAAGTCAAAAATATGAAAATAATAGACTTCTTAAAACTCATTAAAACATGATAAAACATATACTTCAAATATAAGCATAATTAAAAAAAAAAAGGAAAATAATAGACTTTTTAGAACTCATTATAAAACATATACTTCAAATATAAACATAATTAAAAAAACAAATATTTAAATTATAAGAAATTGAATTACTTTAAATTTTTTATTTAAATTATTGGTAAAATTTAAAAAAATAAATAAAAATTAATAATTATGTATATGATTATATATGTTTAGAGAAATTGATAATTGGGTCTGTCTCGTGCTCATCAAATATGAAATGTTGTCGCTTCATATCCCTACAATTACAATATTCAGGGGAACAACACTTCTGTATAACATGTTCATGAAAAAGCAACTAGGAATTTGAACATGGCATTACTTTACATTTTTGCAAAGTTGTCAAATAAACTCCCCAAAGTGCTAAGTTTTATTAATAATTATAAATTAAAATATAAATCTAATTCTCCAAAAAGAATTATATTTTCTCAATAATGTATTACTACTTAAAATAATAAAGATTAAGTATATTACAATGATTATTTTTCAATATAAAAAAATGTATATTAAAATAATAGATTTGTATAATATACAGCATCTTAACACTAATAAATTATTTATGTATTCAAGTTTCTGTGATCCATAATGAATTAAGCAAAGTCTTTTTGGTTAACAAATCACAAAAAGAAATTTTAGGATTTATATAGCTTGTTACTATTTAATATTTAATAATTAAAAATTAATATCACTACAAATATTACTTTTCGAAAACTAGTAATATTTAGTTTAATAAATTAATTTAAAATATTATATTTTTCAAAAACAACATTTAATATAGCCATTCTATTAATTTCTTATAAATTAATGAAATAGTTTATTATTTAAATATATTATTTTTAGTTTAATAACTTACTGGAATAATATTTGTTTTTATACTATTAATAAACTTTTAGAAAAAAAGGCCTTCTATTTCAATGAAAGAGTCATGACCTTGTGCGATCGGAATTAAACTATAACGCCTTTGCCATAAAGGATATATTTATAATTCAAATATGAGTGATAATGATAGGAATTAATACCCCATTCAAAGGATGAGGCACAAATGGCCCGTCAATTCGCATTTCGAGCCTTCACTTTCCTTAATTACATTCCCCTTTGTTTTAGCGGATATTATCTCATGCAGAAGGCTGGCGTCAAACTGATGACCCCATTCCCCGGACCCTGGCATTTTTAAACCGAGACACTTTCCTCTCCTTAAAACTTGGAGGGTAAAATCATTTACGGGATTGATATTTACATCTCGGTCCATTAACGCTATCTTCTCATTTACGGGATTGATTTGAACCGAGGTCTCCTGGGCTTCGCCCGAAAAGACCCACCATTAAACCGCACATCACTGTACCATTAACGCTATCTCTTACTCCCTCTTACTCCGGTGTTTCTAAAGTCTCTCAAAGTGTGCCTTAACATGTCAGGTACACTTAAAGTACACGTCAGTCCCACGTCTTAAAATACACATCACCATGGCACCTTGAAAATCCACGTCACGCCAAGGTTTGAAAGGTCATCCTTGTTTGCAAACTCCGAGGAAATATTCTTCTCACCAATTTGTTCTTTTATAGAAGTATTATATAAATTTATTTTAAGGCAAGATTTACTAAATTTTAATAAATATGATATTTTCAAGGTGTAAATTCCAATTTGTTCCATTTAAAAATGTTTACATTTTAATCTATTTGTTTTTTTATTTTTATTTTTAATTTTAATAAATTTGATTTTTATAGATATTTGATAAATTTAAACTTAAAATAAATGTGAATAAATAATAGCGAAATCATATGCATAATTTTAAAATGAACATTAATGAAATTGTTTTTGATATTGTAAAATTATATGTAGCTAACTGAGTTCATAAGGTCATTTTAAAGATAAGTTCTTAGCACATAACAATACAACTTTATAAGTAAAATATACTATATTGGCCCTGTTGAGAAATCTAGGGGCATGTGATTTCTCTAGCTTATGATAATTGCTTGTGAATAGTTTTTATTTTCTTGATTTAGTTCTTTTTTAGCTTGATTATTATAGTGTTCTCTTCATCAAATAGTTATCGAAACATAATGAACAATGAGACAAAGGAGACAAGATACATGCTATCAACCAAGGCCAAAACCTCTCCAATCTTGAGAGGAAAACCCACAAAATTCTTCTTCTTGTAGAATCTTTAATTTGATGAATTCCAAGACCTAGACCCTTGACCAAGAATCTCTCCAAGACAAAGTCAATTTATCTCTTTCAAGTGTTTTTCTCAATCCAAGTCAAACTTGACTTTTAATTGATTTCACTTTACCTCTAACCAAAAATTTGGACCTGCAATCTTGATTGAAATTTCGACCTCTTCCACGTGCAACTTTTGAACTCCTACAATTCTTGCACGTGTGATCAAACTAGGCCAGATTAAAGGGAGTTTCTTCTTCACTTTCCTTGGGCTTGTCTTCTTGTAACTTCGGCTTACAAAAATATGGCTTAAATATGCTAGATTTTGGCTTCCTTGAGGTCTGCACTTTGGTTTTCCAACAACAGATGGATGCCCTAATCTTACCTCGCACGGGTGAAGGATTTCAACCCAAAACAAATCCAAATATTTGATTTATCTTTTCTCCTTTATGCCTTTCTTCTACCTTGCACTTCTATTCTTTTTTATCAAACTTATGAGAGTGTGTTGTGTGTCTTTGAATGAGGTTGAGTCCCTCCTTTATATAGGCTTCACATCCATATTTGAAGGCCGACTTGTAACTTTCCTGAGGCCAACTAGAAGCTTGGAGAAGGTCAACTTTTGTTTTTCTTTCATGACTTGGTCTTGGAGAGTTCTTTGACTAGACTTTGACTCAAATATTTTTTTCTTACAATATGTGACATGGCCAAATAGGTCTTTTCATACATGACAATGACTTTAATGACTTAACGACTCAATGAAAAATCCTAAGAGCTCTCAATGGGAGCTTAACCTAAAAATAAATTTCCCTTGAGCATGAAATCAATGTCTCAAGATCAATAATAATAAATTTATTTTTCTTATTACATCAAATACATAAAATTGTGATTACACATGTCATTATGAAAACCAAACCTAGTTACACATTTCAACACTTCCTCTTAACTAGGGAGGTATTCATATTCCATACAAGGTACTTGGACATTCTCAATCTGAAGAATTCTCATAAGAATAGTCATATTTTTAACCCATTTGTTTAGTATCATATCATATAGTGTTTTCACATAGAAAGGCCTTGACTAACAACTCTATCTCTCCATAGGATCAGAGCACAATGCTGGCGAGACCAATAATTTATAGATACCATAATCATTGTCTCTCTCAGAACATACACCATCTAGGTTTTCTTAGATTATGTTCCACCAGGGCTATTCTTATCTTGGATTCCTAGTACTCAAAGAATATCGGTCCTATATGACTACTCTTATCTTGATGCCCTACCACATCCTCAAAGAGTATCGAATGCCATATTGTTACCCAATCCTCCATTCTTTCTTCCCAAGTGAAGAAAAGAATGATGTTTTTATCTCTCCCTATTAACCAAGGTGAATATGCCCAATAATATGAAGGAATGTACCACTCCTATAAAATGAATGTACCCAAGCTCCCTCTTAACCTGGTACTTGACCAAGCCTC
>APFE031116124.1:0-47034 GCA_000404065.3 Pinus taeda
ATCGCCACAAAGATAAGATTCTTCTTCAATCCTGGAACATGCATCACTTCCTTCAATACGAAGGGTTTACCAGACTCCCTCTCAAAGGAAATGGTACCAATACCGGTCGCACTGTATCTAACATCATCGCCCATCTCGATGTGCACTCCAAGATCTATCTCATCCAGATCATAAAACAAATCTCGATCTCCTATCATGTGAAAAGATGCACCACTGTCTAAGAACCATACCGATCCTACCACACTTGATACCAAGCATGCGATCAACAAAAAATCTAGCTCAAACTGCGAGGCTAAGGCCTCTCCCGCTGTAGATCTAGCAGCTTGCTTATTTTTCTTCTTCTACGGAAAATTTGTGGCATAATGTCCATTCTGGTGACAGTGAAAGCACTTCACCTTGGACATGTCCTACTTCTTGCCTTTCGCAATGGAATGAGAAGCTTTCTTGTTCTTCCCTTTCTTTACTTTAGCAGCCAAAGCGCAATTTTCTTCATCAGATGCCTTTGATGAAGATCCGTCCCTGGTATTCCACCTGATCTCCTCTTGCACAAGATCCGACCAAAGTCTCTCCCATCCTGGCAATTTCTCCTGACCATTGATAGAGACTTGATAGGAATGCCAACTCTTCGGAAGACCAAGTAGAGCCAAGCTCACCAAGTCCTCATCATCGACAGTCACCCCGACACTTCCCAGCTCATCCCAGCATTGGGTGAACTTCGTGAGATACTTGGGCATACTGTCTCCTTTCTCAGCTTTGATGTTTCTGAGTTTATCCTTGAGCGCCAACTTCCTCTGGTCGCTCTTGCTTTGGAATAAATCTCTCAATGCTTTCCACATCAAGTATGGAGAAGCCTTTCCATGGAGGTTGGATACAATGTGATCCCTCACGCCCTCTAACAAAATCTTTCGACACTTTGCTGTCTTCTTTTACCAAGCCTCAACTTCAGCAACATCAGTAGGTTTTGGGACATTTGCATCTATGAACTCCTTTAACCTATTGTCATCTAACACCGCCTCCATCCTGTCTTTCCATGCAATATAATTCGAGCTGCCTTCAAGAGAATACTCCAATTGCAATCCGTTGAAAGACATTTCAACTTCGACACCAAGAAAACACTACTGCAAATTCGAATCCACCAGCTCAAAAACTCAACCGCTTCTGATCTAAAATTCGTGAGGACAAAGTATTTCTCGTACAAAGATCGACTGTATGGGCATTCACTGGATATCTCACCTTCCAAAAGAAGGATGAATCCAGAGGCTACCTGGCCCGATCACAGACTCTGCCTGAAGAAATAAAATGTAAACACTTTCTGAATAATAGATCTGATAATCAATACAACACTGATATCATGTAGAACTTCTTCTACAAATCAGCTTGCTCTGATACCATGTAGAAATTTCTGAATAATATGACACATATTCACAAAGATTATCCCAATTATACACTATTGTAGAAAACATGCATAATACATAACCTCCTCTACGTTGATCATCAATTTACAGAAGCAAAAACAATAACATGCGCACGTAGAAGCATCAATCACACATATCAACACAGTATTTTCCCGGGGAAAGCATCTCGCTAAAAACCCCAACTATCTGCATATAATATTGATTGAGAACATGTAACAATACATAGTACAATACTCCTCACAAGTATTCAGTACTATCTCCACTTGTTACACACAATATAGCTCAGATCTGATCTCCAAATCTCCCCCGCTGCTTGCTTGCCTCCACTGCGCAATCCTGCAAGAGAATGAATGATAATGGCTCAAGCAAACTCGTATTTACTTGGCAAAATCACGTGAGGCACAAGCTACAATTTCCCTTGGCCTCATTGGCATTACCTCAATCCATTGCATGTGCAAATCTCATGCACAACTGATAGTCACAACTCACCCTTTCACTCCCCTCTAACACTTGTCTCCACCGAACTGTCCATGCACTGAGTTAACTGATGTATTCTTCAGTTGCTTTATGAGTTAATAATCGGTGAATTAATTAATAGATAATTCACACAACTCATCACTTAGTCTATTGGCCAGTTAGACTAAATACAACTAGTTCAACTAAGTCAAACTGAACACAACTCCATTAACTGCTCATCTAACTCCATAGAACTTAACCACTAGAGTTTTAACTGAAGTCCTTCATGCAATAGCTTAGTCAACCCATAGGTAACCACGTGATTCCTTCAGGAAGTTGCATGTGCCACATCTGTAGCTCCAACTGAAGTGCTCCAAGAGAATAAGATAAAGTTTATAGTCCAAATATTATTAAGGGCTAATAATATTTGACTATTTCTATTTTTACCTGGCAATCTAAAAATAGACTCTGATCACACCGCTGTGAACCAAAAATAGAAGCCCATCTATTTTTCCCAACATGACCAATCATCCATAAACAACATCTTGCAACTCATAGACCATGATCCATATGTCTAAAAATAGACTTTGCGCCAAAACTTGCCTGCGTGACCACTTAGTGAAGGCGACTCCTTTCCACTAAGCTCCATCATCTTGTTGCATTATCAACAAGAATTTCTTGCTGCACACTTTTCAATAGTCTTTACAACTCAAGCCTCACTCTATTTATACAATCCCATGGTCTGCGGACCATGGGTGGGCCGACATTACATTCAAGCTTAGGGTGGACAACCCTATGACTCTAACATACATTTCATGCCCGTAATGCGGAGATTTACAATAATATCACTCAAAACTTGGGTTTTGAGGCCCAAAACATGTTGTGGGGGGATTCCATGCCCGAAAGGATCCTAACTAAGCTTATGGTTTGATTTCAGGCTTTCATCAGATCAAAATGTCTATTAGTTGGCAAGAAAGAGAGCATGAAGAACAAGACATGGTTGCCCTAAATAATTCAGGTATAGTTGAGGCCCTCAAAACCTGTGGGTTGATCAAATACTTAATGTTGTCTGGAAGGAGGCAACAATCAGAACTATTGCAGTTCCTAGTTCATGCATGGGATCCAATAGATCAGGCTTTTCACATAAGGGACAAATTGGTCCCTATTATAATCAATGATGTTTATTTTCTTACAGATTTGTTGAGACGTGGTGCCCCCATGTCTCTTTCAGGTTCCTCTAGTGGAAGGGAATCAGTGAGGGACTATGTTCAACAATTTTGTCGACCAGGTACATAGCCTAGCAAGGACAAAAAGATATTCATGATTTTCCTTTGAGAAAAATCCTTTTCACCATCGCAAAAATTGGCAGGCAGTGTGACACTTCATCTGGTGAACAAATCATACATGCAGTATGCACTTGAGTGTCTTCAACCAACTTTATTCATTTGGTGTGAGGCGGTACTTTCTTCACTGAAAGAACAACTGGAAAAGTTAAATGGCGGTAAGATCAAGAATTTTAGCTATGGATTGCTCTTAATTGCTTTTACCTTAGAGAGAATTCCATTGATGCAACCTCAACATGTAACATTGGGTGTAGCTAGTCCTAGAGTTCCACTGATCCAAAGGTGGGTCGAATTGATGGCTAGGCATGCTGGTTAGTCATCGATTACATTTTCTACTACATTCTTTAGTTGGCTCGATTGATAACACATTGTCATAGAGGATCATCCATACGCAGGGATGGATTTTCATGGAGATCCAGAGTTGAGTTTACTAGTGGGCACTCAATGGGGTGCTATAGGTAAATTGTTTTTTGACCAAATGTTTTTTGATTTTTAACTTTCTACATGTTTTTTTGTTTTTATGTTTCCAAGACTAAACCAAAATCATTCTCATGCATACAGATATGGGTATTGTTCGACCTATGAGACACCAATAGGAGGTAGGTGGTCCAATGTGGAGAAATGTTGGGAGAGCAGTTCTCCAGGATTTAGATTTGGCCGAGACACTGGTAGAGTTGCATGATCATGTAGAGGGATTAACCTTCAGTATTCTGGATGTCCAGATCGAGGAGTTACCTATGAGGCTGCAACACCATACTATTGGTGTTCCTAGCCGTTGGATGCAGCTTTTGTGCATGATAGCTCAGGCTGTGACATGTTATCACGAGCATCACTAGGTCTACTTAGGATGATTTTTGCATGCATTTTGAGTTTTCAGATCAGATGACCAAACATGTCTTGGACACAAATTTTGTAAAAACTTTAAAACATCTATTTACTTTCAAAGTTTTTTTATATATATGGTTCTGTGCAATCATATTCAACTAATGATGTGAATTGAAAATTTACTTTTACATGTGTCGCAAATGTCTGTTTAACATATAGTTCACTAATGAATCAATTAATGTGTTGAAGTTTTTGGAAATATGTTGATATTGAATGTACTCTAAATGTCTTTTCAAAATATGAACTCTAAGGAACATTGAAGAATTGTTGAGTTTCGGACAGTATAAACGTTTGTTAGTTGCAGTACGACGAGTTGTGAGTCTATCCTAACGATGATTCGGTGAATGATAGGTGAAATGGCATCAGAGAGAAGTTTGATCAACACACTATACTTAGTGATATTGTTCGTCGATCAACAGATACAAATCCCTTGAAAACTCACTAGCTCACTATTTGGAGCAAAAATGGCCCATGTTGCAAAAGATAAGTTATGAGTACTATGACTAGCACCATCAGCATAACCAACAAATGGTTTCGAAGATTCCGATATCTACAATAAATGCAAAGCAGATTACTTAACCACATAAAAACTCTAAAAGACACACTGACAGACACACATGCAATTAAAGCATATATATAATGATTTTACTACACTCAATTAAGCATAGTAACATTTGAGGTACAACTCGTTTCGGGGCTGTGACAATGGAATTTCTTCATAATCCACCAACTCGTAGGCACCTTTTGCCAAAACACACTTGACAATGTAAGGACCCATCCATAGTGGTTCAAATTTTCCTGCTCCAAGTTTATCAGCTTCCTGATCATAAAGAAATACCAGGTCTCCTTCCGAGAAAATGTGAGGCTTGACATTTCTGTCATATTGTGCCTTGATTCCTTTCTTATGTGCTTCATTGGCCAATGCGTCTTGATGACGGGTTTCATCCAAATGGATAAGTTCTAAGAAACACACTTCTTCTTCAGACAAGTCGAGTAACAGGTCAATCGTGAGTTTAAGAGATGAAATTTCACATTGTATCGACAAGATTGCCTCCAAACCATACACCAATTGAAAGGGTGTGAATCCAGTTGCATTCCTCACCGAGGTTCGATATGCCCACAAAGCAGAGTACAGGATTAAATGCCAATTTCGTTTATGAACCCCTATCATTCATAATTCACTTCAGGACTTTGTTGATGGCCTCAACTTTTCCATTAGCTTGCCGATAATAAGGAGTAGAACTATCATGCGAAATTCCTAACTTGGTAGTTAACTCATTCATCATGTGATTGTGAAAATGTGACCCATGATCTGTAACTATAGCCTCTGGTACACCCAAACCAGGCAACCACGTGGTTGAAAAATAAAAGTGCAGCCGTCTCACCACTATTGTTTAATGTTGGCATCGCCTCAGCCCATTTTGTGAAATAGTGAATGGAAACTATAATATACCCATGCCCCCCAGCCAAGGTGGGGTTACATGTCATGAAGTCAATGCCCCATTTGACGAATGGTCCAATAGTGACGATAGGATGCAATGTTGCAGGTGGTAATGTAGCTTTACGGTCATAGATCTAGCATGCATGACAACTTCTGACGGAAATAATGCGATCTTTGAATATGGAAGGCTAGAAGTAACTAGCACGGAGAATTCTCTGCGCGGTAGCATAACTAGATAAGTGTCCATCAAAAGCACCTGAATGGTAATCATTCAAAACTTTCTTGGCTTCCTCGTGAGTGAGTCACCTTCGTAAAATCATATTGATACCACAACGGTAAAGAGTGTCACCAACAATCAGATAATCTTTGGCTTGGTATCAAATATGTCATTGTTGTGAGCGAGAGGTATCAGGCCAAAAAGTTTGGGTCTGGAGACAAATTAGTATATCTCCATACCACGGGTTAGATGAAGAAATCAGGAACAGAGACTCATCTAGAATTGATGGTTCCGATGTTGAATCAATGATATTTGAGGGAAGGTCGCAAAGAAGCTCAGAGAAAACAAGAGATTTATTTGATTTGGATTTGATGAATTCCAGATCAAATTCCTACAAAATGACAATCCACTTTGAGTATTTTCCCCCAACAATTGACGTGACAAAATATATACCATAGGGTTGCAATCCAAAATGATAGTGGTCTTCCGAAGCAAGATATAATGGCGAAATCTCTGTATAGCTTGAACAATAGCCAGAGCTAACTTTTTGACATAAGAGTACTTAACTTTTGTATCATTGAGATTGTGGCCCAAATAATATATTGGATGTTCAATCCCATCTTGTTCTTGGACTAAAACCATTCCAGTGGTTGTATCTGCAGTGAGATAAAGGAAGTAGTCGTTTTGATAATTCAGGGAATACATTAATGAGGCTCTAATCAAGGTATCTTTAAGAGTATTAAAGGAATCTTGCGCAACCTAATCCCAATGGAAGGGTATCCCCTTTTTCAATAAACGAGTAAATCCTTTATCCATTTCAGCATAATTTGGAATGAACCTCCTCAGAATTTAGCCTTCCCTTGGAGTCTCTATACATGTGTAATTTCAAGGTTGAGGCAAGTTAAGAATTGCCTAAACCTTAAGTGGGTCGAGTCTAATTCCTTCCTTAGACACTACGAAGCCAAGCAGATGACTATAACCAACACAAAACACACATTTGTGTGGATTGAGTCATATTTTGTAGTGTCGGCACCATAAAAATATAGCTCTCAAAAGCTGCAGGTGATTAGTTTGCTTTCGTGAATGAGCAGGTAAATCATCAAGGTATGGTTGAACAATGTGTTTGATTTCATGGAAGGCATAATTCATCACCATTTAAAATTCTTCCCATGCGTTCTTAAAACCGAAAGGAAGTTTCCTGTAAGTGAATGTGCCCCATGGACAAATAAAAGCAGTTTTAGATTGGTCCTCTGGGTGGATATTGATCTAATTATAGCCGGAAAAACCATCCATGAATGAGAATATTTCACATCTGACACATTCATTAATAATCTGGTCAATAAAGGGAGTGGGTTAATTCTCTTTTGGACAAGCCTAATTAACATCCCTATAATCGACACACACTTGTATTGTCCCCTATTTCTTCATGACACGAACAATATTAGAAACCCAATCAATAAGGGGAATAGGGTAAATGAAACCAGCATGCAAAAGTTTTTCAACTTCTATTTTAATAGTAGTAGCCTTCTTTGGATGAACAGGATGGAGGCATTGTCACACTGGTTTGACATCAAGATACATTTTGATTTCATGTTCAACTATACTAGAGTCAATTCCTAGCATCTCCTCATATGACCATGCAAATATATCTTGGAATTCACAAAAGAGAGCACAGTAAATATTAAGTTCTAATGGAGAACAAGATTTGCCAACATGAATGTTTTCTACAATGTGAGGTTTGGTCGAAATATTGATAGAAATCATTTCTTCGATATTTAACAGGTTTCGCTAGGAATCTACTGTATCTATGAAAATAGAATTTGAAAGGAAATCAACAAGTGAAGGGTGATTAAGTTCATTTGAAAATCTTCTATGTAATCTAGAATATGGGAACGATGATGATAATATTCCCATGGTTCTTCTTCCGTCATCATTTATTGGATGATTCCTTCATCAGTAGAAAATATACATGAAAAAGGATCAGAGGAAGTACCATATTCTAATGAACGATCTACCCATACAATCGGTGAATATGGATCTGGGTTCACCGCACAAGCCAAAAAGATTGATTGCTATGCAAGCTCAATAGGGCTTAGTGGCATGATTTCATTATTACTATAAACTTCAAAACTATTGGTAATCTCCCTTAAGTCAGATGAAGTCGAATATATCATGTTGCAAGTCTCAAATTTTGCCACTTCCGCCAAGTTTGATGGTGACAGTAGTGAAAAAGTACCCATTAGGGAAGAATTTTTAAAGAGACCTACACCAATGTTTTGAACAGATAGCAGGGGTCCGTGTACTAACTAAATGCTTCCAGTAGCCTATGAACTAGAGGCAAAGAAGGCGAGTTGGCCGATAACTATGATTCCACCCTTATGAGGGAATGCAATCGTATGAAATTATGTTGAAACCACAACAGCCATAGCAAAAACCCACGGTCTTCCTAGAAAAATCTTGTAGTCAAAGGGTCCATCAACAACCTCAAATTTAATAGTTACTATTTTGCCTCCTAGTTTGATTTACAGATTGTTCAATATTCCATAAGGCATATATGTGCAACCATCAAAATCTTTTAACAGTGTTGGTGAATGTGACAAAGGTAGTGAGCCAAGTGTTTTCCATCAATTCATAGACATAATACAAGTAGATTCCCCCTCGTCAATAATAGTTCAATGAACAAGTTTATTCAAGGCATTTACTTAAATTGAGAATGCTAATTGCGCTGGTAACCGTGGCGTATAACCCACATGGTTGAAAACCACAAGATTGGAATCAGTTGGATCGATTCCACCAATTGCTGACAACAAAGCTTGCTTTTGGGAGAAACAATTTTGAAGCAACTCGAGTGTTGACATAGTAGAAGGTGATAAAGCCAAATATTCTACTATGTTATAGTTCTATGCAACTTGAGCTTGAGGGTTAAATGTTGATTTATGTACAACTCCATTAGGTGGTTTTATTGTTAACTTTGGTGCAATAGGTGGTGGAATAGGATTAGACAAAGTTGAAGGGTTAGGTTGATCAGCCTGGTTGTTCGACGATGACGGTTGATTTCCATAATCTTTACTTCGTGTTGACACCAAAACTTCAATTTTAGGCTTAGAAGCGGATAGCATAAGAACTTGGGAAGTGGAATCATATTGGTCTGTAGCAACCATATTTGTCTCCAGTTTTGGAAAAGGATCAGTTAATACCGTGGATTTATTAGAAGTCTTCAGAAGCTTTGAGACTTTAGAGTAGTGAGGACAATCTCGCGTAAAATGCTCATCGTTACAGATCAAACATGGGTAACGAGGTTTCCTAGCCGAAGGAGAGGAATCAGATGATTTCTCTTTAGGGAAATTATTTTGTTTTTTCTTATTTTTCCCCTTCTTCTTGCTTCCTGGTTGCTTTCCATTCTTTCCTTTGTCAGATGACATGGCATTGATTTCAGAAGCAAGAGTGGTATTAGGTGCATTTGTAGTTTGATTGGAAATGGCAAGTGTTTGACTAGATGGTATACCTGCCATTTGTGTGCTCGAAGAACCAATCACACCATCACCAGCATGAGATTCCTTACTCGATGGTGGAGGAGGAACAGTGAAAGTTGGTCGGGGTGCATTCGGGATCTTGCATAGAGCGTGCCAAACTATGTATAAATCAGGTCCAAATATTGGGCACGAGCAATTACTTTCTCCTCAATGACAACTCCACCTTTTGCCACATCCTCAGTGATAGATGGCAGCAAGGATTTTATAAACCACTCACCTAAGATCTTATCAAGAACATAAGTTTTAACCATTTGACTACGACGACGCCACTCATGAATATGATCAGATATATGAGTAGTAGTAGTCTGTTTAAAGTTGGTTAATAGTTCCATTCTAGTTTCATATTGTATGGGTTACTGGAAGTGGGTTAAAAATGTGGTAACTAAGATAGTGAAGTTATCAAAAGAAGCTCATGGCAACTTAATGTACCACTTCGCAGCCAGACCAATAAGCGTTCTCTGGAAAATACGTAGTCTAACTGAGTCATCATTCAAGGAGTTTTATGAACACCATAAATGAAAAGTCATGACATGGTTGGACAGGTCTTCTCCAAGGTTTCCATTGAATTTTGGAATATCGGAAGGTAATTTATAAGGAATCACCAGCCACCAAGGTGCATAAATAATTGGGTCGTTGGTGAGCCAGTTTAAATCTAGTAATTCAAGTGTGATAACAAAAGGAAACTTTCTATTGAGGTTAGGTTGAGCATATCCATGGTAATATGGAATTTCCTGGGCAATATACCTTTGCATACTAGCATAAGGCATCTGCTGCTAGTAACCTTGATAAGGGTAAGTTTGTTGAGAAAATCCAGTGTGAGGTTGTTTTTCAGCACTAGGATACACTTGTTGTTGTCCAAACCCAGCAAAGGCTTGTTGACCAGGATCTGGGTAACCTTTTTTCTAACCAAACCTAGCATAGGCTTGTTGACCAAGTCGAGGTTGAGGTTGGTATTGCTAGAATTGTCACTATTGATATTTGGGCTACCAAGGCTGTTGAAGAAACTGTTGTTGTTGTTGTTGATACAATGGTTTTTGATTTTGTTAGCACCTAAATCTACCTTAGGCTGAAGGAAGACAAAATTCAGGGTAACCATAAACCACGCTCAGTCTGGTAGCTAGCCCTACCAGAACAGGAGAGGGCTCTCTCCAAGTCACACTCAGTGAAGAATAAACAATATGGTCTGAGATGACTTAAAATGAATACTGATTTTAGGCTAGATAAATAAATATGGAAACAAGAAGCAAATTTTTATAAATTTCTGAGTTTCTGGGATATATGGGACCAACGAACAGTATGAGTCAGAGAATTTAACATAAAAGGCACAGATTACTTCGTGAGGCAAGACAAGTGGAAAGTCTAGCAACTAAATTTTAAATAATGCGGAATGGAAAGATTCTTTAGGAGGGTGAAAAGGGCATAAACACATGAATCCTTTTCAACAGAAGAAGAACACATAACGTGAAACTTTCCCACAGACAGAGCAATAAACATGAATTCTACCTTATCTTACTTAGACAATTTCACTGGAAATGAATATGAATGTATTGTGAAACATAACGAAATACATATGAAACATAAAGAGAACACATTTGCTACACTCACACCACATGAATCTCATGAACCAGAGCCGCTGCCTTTCATTAATTCTCTGTCAAACTATACAATGAAGAATTGAGTTTCTCTCCCACAGTCTCCCAAAAATTACAACCCACCTTTTGAAAATGGTTTTACATGCAATAAATAGAATTTTCCATTGGGAAATGGAACGACCCATAGTTGGGGAGTTTTTCAAATCATTACAAACTGGAAATGGAAAGCCAACCATTAGTGACAGGTGCAGCGTTACAAAAATGACAAATGGCTTGGGTGACTGCTCGCCTTCCTTTGCCACTTGGATAGAAGCCAACCTCTAGTGAAAATACTTTTTAAGCTTTGCCTTAGGTGCTAAAACAACTGTAGTGTAAATGAGCGGGCCCACTTGGAGAAACTCGTGAATCGAAATGTCACGGAGCGGAAGTGATTTTGGCCTTTGGGTCCCTGTGCGCCGCGCCCAAAACTATATCTGCCGCGCCACTTTGGAGGTGATTTTGAGGTACCCGCTGAAGTCCAAATTGTGCCCAAGTGTTCTTGTTAGAAAGCTCTACCTGTCTACTTTCCAACCCAAGTAGAATTTCTGAATTTGGTGCTCATTTTCCCCTCCAAAGCTTCAATCTCCCAAGACTACTTCCTGTGTGTCAAAATAGGGGCAGAGAGGTCATGTTTTGAGTGTTTTTGACCTACTGAAGACTCAAAACTTGCCCAAACTTCTTGACCATGCACCAAAAGTCATGATTTTTCATGCTTTATCCAAAAATGAAAACCATTCTTGATTTGGAGCTCCCAATCATAAGCACCGCGCCAGTGGCGTGGTGCAGAGGGAGAAAAACCTTGTTTTGTGCACAAAAATTTGTTAAATGACTAAAATTGCCCCAAATTTTTTGAAATTTGGGTTGGAGGTTCCCTATGAAGTGTTATGCTAGGCCACAGAGGCTTCAGCCAAGATTCGAAGCCAATCTTTCTCTTTTTGCCTCTTTTGTCTCTTTGTCGCTCTCCCCAATTTCGCCTTCAAACTCCTTATCCGATCCTTTGAACTCATGTTCCGTGCCCTGTAGTGATAAACCATCCGCCTCAATATGGTTTTGTCCTTGTTGGCCTTCTCTAGCAGTCTCTCAAGGTGGATGTTGATACGCTCGAGCCAAGACTCTCGGTCATTGTTAATCTCTTGCTCTAATGGAGTGAGCTCAATCCTCCTATGTTGGGCAGCTTGGCGATTCTCGCAGATGTTTTGCAGCTCCATGATCTCATGCTGGTCTTCAAGCTGTTTATTCCTCTGCTCCAAATACCTGATAATCCTCTCCAAATTGAGAGACAAGGTTTAGATCTCCGTTTGTTGCTCTTGGATGGTCCTCCTAAGTTTGGCACTCTCCACATCTGTATCATCATCATGAATGAGAATGAAGTCAGCCTCTCGTTCACCTGATGGCCCCTCATCATGCATGGGCCTCTTGCCCCTGTCCTATACCTGTGTTTTCGATGTCGGAAGCGAGGCCCCTTCCACCCCGTGTGGAGATAACACTCACTTTGCTGCTGCAAACAAATGTCTACTACCTCTCTGATAGGTGATGAATATCGGCATAGTAGCAGTCTCATGGTGCTCATACTGATGAGAAGGACCACCTATCTCATGTTCAACCTCTGATAATACCTGTGAAGTGCTGAAGAGGTCACGGGAGATGAAGTCATCCCAAGTAATGCCCTGTAATCCCAGCTGATGTTCCACCAAAATCTTAATTAGAGCAAAATGATAAACATTGTTAAGTCGCTGCTGAGGGGTTTTGTGCTGCAAGAAGGTGTTCATCCTCTCTATGTTCCTGAAAATGAAATATGGGATGTTCATCATCCATACCTTGGTAAAGTGCATGAGCAACCTGATGTGATAGGCATATAAACGAGAGAACCTCCCCTCACAGCTGAAATATTTCATGATCAACTTCATGAGTGGAGCATATTCATCTTTTAAATATTAGAATGGAAAGACTCTTTGGAGCTGCCTCAAGAAATTGGCCTTAATGTAAGGCTCATAATGCTGCCGATCAACCTTATGTTTCTTGTGTCGTGGTTCTCCAACGTTCGATATGCCGGTTGCTAATGAGACAGTTTCAGGTGTTAGTGTGAAGGTGACCCCGGCTAAGATAGCATGATCTCCATGTAAGAGAAGCACAAAAAGATGGGCCAACTCATGATGAACTCAAACACTAGCCACCTTTTGACAAAACTCCAAACATGATAGATGCTGGAAACATGACATAGCAAGAGGGGAGGCCTGCAATTCTGTGAGGTTCACAATAGTTAGTACAAGAGAATCTAATTTACCTTTGAAATTTTGTTTTTCTAGTGAATAACCAGATGTAGCATGGTTTATATTTGGCATAAATTTTCTTAGAATTTTGAAAAAATGACCATTCCATCTGAATCATTTTTCCAGTGGTGTGTTTACATTTCTCCATAAATTTTCAACTCTTATTTATTTTTCGAAGAAAATAGGCTCATTAATGATTTATAACTTCCATCTACAAGTCAAAAACTTCCAATATTTTCCTCGACATTTATGATTAATTTATTTTTGGACCCTTAGTGATATATTCCCCAAAATAATATTTAGACTGCAACATTGACTATGAGATCACAAATATTTGTTGCTTTAACTCAGAAAGTTGCCGAGAAAAATATCATAAAAGACATAGGGAGATGGACTATATTTACTACCATCCAAGGTTAATCCCTCTGCTCTGGCAGTTAATTTATTAGCGATGAAATGTCAAATTATTCTTCTTGACATGCTCCATAAAGGTTCCTACTGGGAGTTTGGATCTATTGTCTCATAGTCTTTGTAGATGATTTATATAGTGGTGTAAATATTTGAATATTAGCATAGTGCAGAGCTTAATCATTCCAATTAGTGATGAAAGTGACTGAAAATAGGCAGAAAAATAGTAAAATACATCATCCATAAGGGCATATTCTCTCATTACCTATGGAAGAGAAGCTTTGCATTAAATAGGAAGGTATGATTTTGGTCCTATAATATATTAGAGCTTTAAAGATAGTAATATATTTACACTAGCGGCATTAAAAGATATGTAGTGTAGCAATTGTGCCCCAAAAGTCATAGAAATATCTTCATCTTATTGATTTTGTCTTTGACATGTACATCACTTTGTAGTTGGATAACAATACCTATTCCATATTGGTGTAGGATACAAAACTTTGCAACACAAATCTAGACTTAGCAGTCTTGATTTATTTGACATTGGAGCATATCCATATTTTATACAAAATAGGTAACTTAGTTCACATATATTAGGATCTCAAACATGTTTCAAGACTTCTAATATAATGGGCTAAATGTATTCTACTTGTAATTTTGGTACCGCCCAACACCTCATTTATATTATTTTATTTACATACACTATGATGTAAATATTCTAACACCCCCCTCAATTAATTCAAACTCTTAGAAGTACAAGAGAGAGACTTGGAATTCCTCAAAATTCTCACATGCAAGTGACTTGGTGAAGATATTTGCACGTTGATCTTGAGTGGAGAAAACTGGATTTGCATGTTGTATTGTTGAGCATGTTTTTGTTTGAATTGTACTGAACCTCGATGTATTTTGTGTGTTCATGAAATAGTGGATTGCAAACAAGTTATCAAACACCTTAATTGAAGCACTATAAGATATTATGATGTATTTGTGGCACACACAATCTTGCAACTATGCGATGTAGCTGATTTGTAAAGAGATCCTCCTATTATGCAATATTTTGCTTTAGTGGAAGATTGAGAAACAAATTTCCACTTATTTTCCCCCCATGACATAGAACTAGATCCTAAAAAGGAAACAAATCTAGAGGTGGATTTATTGTCATCAATGGAACCTCCACGATTTGATTTCATGTATCCTATCAAGAAGAAATGATCATTTTCCTTGTATTCTAAGTTGTATTACATAAGACCATGAATATCTTTCAATTATTTTTTATGGCTTCTAGTGACTTAGCTTTGATTCTTGTGTGAATCATAAAAAATAGCAAAGAACATAGTTAATTCTTGGCCTAATGTATGTTAGGTAAATAAGGCTCAATCATTTGATGATAGAAAGTGGCATTTACCTACGATAATGGATCAAACCAAATGAGTCTCACCACGATCTCCTGAGCCCTCTGCTACACGTGGCTTCCCAATTGTCTAGATTGGCCACATGTTCTTTTCTTTAATTTTGGTTTGGCTTGGCTTCTCGCATGCAATTTTTTCTTCTCTCATACAAGAATTGAAGCCAACTAAGAGCAAGTCAATTGAAGATGTTATAGACAACATTCCTCTGCATTATGCAAGCAATTCTTGGAAAACAAGCTTAGTTGTTGGCTTGCTAGGGATGCTAAACATTGGATAATTTGAGGAGGCCTTACTTTGATTAGATTTTTTTTTCTATTGCATTATTTAAGTCATGCATGTATATTTTTTTGTTGTAATTATGTATACATGGTAGGATCTTTACTTAAGTTGTTTTTCATATGCATTGTTTTGATAAAAATATGCCCTATATTCTATGGTTTATAGACAGTGTCTTCTTTTACATTGGACTGCCTAATAATCTGTAATTGTGATATTTGTAGACTTTGTGTTTCTTTTACACTAAAATTCCTAATAATATTTAATTATGATGTTTATGTATTGTGTTTATTTTACGTTGAAATTCCTAATAATATGTAATTGTGATGTGAAAGTATTTGGGATGTTCATGAATATTATTTCATTAACGTTGTTGATTATGTTTTGCTAAAATATTCACAAAACTGGTTGAGAACTATTTTTGTAGTTTGTCTCAAATGCAGGGAATTATAACACAAATCAACAATGCTATTAGTTCCTCAATAATTATCAGTGGAGAATGCAAAACAATAGTATTACAACATGGATATGTCATCGTGGAGCTTCTGATGAAAGATTTCACTTCAAATATCAATATGGCATGTTCTTCCTTAATGCTGGTTCGATGGAGTTTTATCCGCACCCTTGTTTACATCATTTATTGCTACATTTTTTTCAAAAGAATCAATGGCTTACACAACTATGGAATATAGGTCTAGATTGTATTTATGTTGTTGATGAAAACATTTCTTCTTCAGGTGCCTTTTCCTAAAAGCCTCTTCTTTTACCTGATTAGGAGTTCCAAAGGGGAAGTATAAAAAGCACCAACAATGTAGTATACTGGCCTACACAATTAAGTTGGTGGGGACTTGTTGCCTTTGCATCCAATATTGTTTCAACGTTGGAGAGTAAGAATAGAGTGTAACACAAAACCCCAATGCCATACATAGAGGATTATTCTAGAGGACAATAGAAAAGAGTTAGGAATTTTCTTCATTTTTACTAAAGAAATAAATGTGATTTTATCATGTGCATAAGCAATCATGCTGGGTTTTTTTGTTTCCTCTAATCTTTGAGTACATGTGGACACATGTTCAAATTAGTAGATTTCATTGCTGGTTATTTTTTTCTTATCATCTTTATTTTTCCCACTCCATTCCTATTCTTTATGGATTTTTTTTGTTATTCCCCTAGATTCTTTAAGTGTATTTTTTATTGTGTAGTTTTTTTTATTTGAGGTTCTTATATTAACACCCTTTTGCTAGTTGAAGTACTTGTGGGAGGACATAGTTATCATTGAGATGTAGAGAGTGCTTTTTTTTGTATTCATGAAATTACATCTTTGGATAATCGTGCTTGGTGTGGATTTGGAAGTGTTTGAATTCCCCTTGGATATTTTGTTTGTATAATGGATATTAGCCAAACTTTGTGCTTACAATTTTAACATTTGTTTAATCATTGTACTTGAGGATAATTATTATTGATTGTTGTATTTTGACATTTTGAATTAATTAATATTAATGAGGAGCACCCCCAATTAGTTTTCTAGACCCCATAGCTAGTAGGATTCAAGCATGTAATTCATTATTCATAATTGCATCATATATACTCATTGTTTTTTACTTTTTGGCATGCAAATAAACCTTTTAGAGAAAGATTTTTATGTTGTCACAACAAATTTACATGATTCACAAGGTGAGAAATCAATCTTTGGTGTAATTGTAAATTTTAGGTTTGATAATTATAGGCCATTTATAGGCTATATATGTGTGTAGTTTTCTTCCGAAGTTCTCGCATCCATAATTGTTTGAATCGACGTTTCGAGCCATCCACCGTGGGTCATCATTAGGATAGAACAGTAATTGTGTAAGACAGATCTCATTGGAATGAATAAATAGGGTTAAGAGATGTAAAGGGAATGGAAGTCGGCCCTGTCATAATTGTTTTATCCATCCTTCGTCTCGATTGAGGTTGTTTACCCTAACAACCTCAATCGAGACGAAGGATGGATAAAACAATTATGACAGGGCCGACTTCCATTCCCTTTACATCTCTTAACCCTATTTATTCATTCCAATGAGATATGTCTTACACAATTACTGATCTATCCTAATGAGGAGCCACAGTGGATGGCTCGAAACGTCGATTCAAACTATTATGGATGCAAGAACTCCGGAAGAAAACTACACAGAAAGCACTAATCGCAAAAGCCTCAAAACAATAGGTTATATATGTCTTCAAAGTTTCACTTCTAATTGAGTATCCAACTGAACATATTGAGTATCTTATACATAATTGTTTTTCCCTTCACTCACTTTTCATAACTTCCATAACCGTTAGGTAGGGACCTGCAACTTTGATGCTATTTGGTTTTTTTCGTAAAATATTTTCCAATACTTTACAAAGTTTTATAATTTATTGAAAGTTGTAGAATTTACAATTTATATAGTTTATCGGTATAGGTTTTTAAATTCTAATTATTTAAAGGGTGCTATCTCAATGGAAGAGAACCTACTTTGCAGGAAGGAGGTTGGTGGTTTGATTCTATCGTGCCCTAATATTCATATGGATTGACGATTTTTTTTTGTGACATAGGCTCTTTTGACCATCACCAATGAGCTTATGGTGACATTTTTCGACCCTCACTAAAATATGAAATGGTGACAATCAATGAACACCATATACATATGCATCAATAGTGACAGCGATAAAAAGTCCATCACCATAAATTGTTGTTTTTCATATGAAATGGTAACAGTCACTATTTGTCATTATAATCATTATTCGTGATGGACCTTTAATGTCACCACAACACTTATAATTTTGGCAATGCGACCTTTGGTGACGTTCAATTTTTTGTGACAGAGGCTCTTTTGACTGTCAGCAATGAGCTTCTGGTGAGATTTTTTGACCCTCACAAAAATATGAAATGGTGGTGTCAATGAACATCACCATATATATGCATCAATGATGACGACCATGAAAGGTCCATCACTATAAATCATTGTTGTTCATATGAAATGGTGACGGTCACTATCCATCATTATAATTATTATTTGTGACGGACCTTGAATGCCACAACAACACCTATACTTTTGGTGACGTTCAATTTTTTGGTGATGGAGGCTCAAGTCTATCACCATTTCTCATATGAAATGGTGACGGTTACTATCTGCCATTATAAATCATTAGTGGTGACGAACCTTGAGTGTCACCACAATACCTATACTTTTGATGACACAACCTTTGGTGACATTAAATTTTTGGTGATGGAGGCTCTTTTGACCATCACCAATGAGCTTATAGTGACATTTTTCGACCCTCACCAATACCTTTTTTTCTTGTAGTGTTTAGCTTTACTTTTCCACGTCTGATGGTTCTAGCTTCCTATGATCCCCTAACAAGACATCACCACCATCATATTTCTCATACTCACAAAACCACTCCCTATGGGGCTTGAAATGAAAGGATGCACTTGATTCAATCAACCATGCCTCATGATCTACATGTGTACTTGAAGAAAAAGCCAAGTACACATCCCCACCTTGATTTGATGAGGTTTTCGCCTCTGCAGAAGGAGCATCATCAAATCCCTTTCCTTTTTCAGGAGCTTTAGATCTAAAATCCTTTTTTAAGTTTTCTTCCTTTCCACTTTTCCAACACACCTTTACAGGTTTTCTGTGATATTTATATCTCCCTCTAGATTTATATCTCCCACACGAGAAATTATTTTTGTTTTTGTTATAGGACCATTCTTGTACAGACGAGGCATCTCCATTCTATCCCTCAATATGTTTTCATCTCATCTCCTCTGATAGTAAAGATGAGACTATTTCATCAAACTTCAAGGTAGTTATATTTCTACCTATTGCAACAACCATACTATCCCATGAATTTGGTAGAGAACACAACAAACTAATGTACTTATCTTCATTTGAAATTTTAATATTAATAGATAACAACTGACTTACCACAGTATTAAAGGCATTCATATGCTTTGTTACTGAGTCTTCATCCTTCATCCTCAGGATATATAACTTTTTCCATATGAATTGTTCACCAGAGACTTAGATTGGTACAAAGTCTCTAACTTGTCACAAAAATCCTTCACCGTAGCTTCCCCCGATACATTCAATAATACAAAATTTGAGATACACAATTGTATTGTGCTCTTTTCTTTCTAATCCAACTTCCCCCATACCTCATCTGACATTGTGATTGGTTTAGTACCCAGATCTATTACGATCCACTAATCTTTATCCCCCAGTAGATCCTCCATCTAGAGTTCCCACAACTCAAAACTTTGACCATTAAATTTATCGATATCTATCTTTCCACCGTGTTGATGGTGTTGGACCCGCCAACATGTCAAAGGAAATCCCCAATAAGAAGTCCCAATTAGACCTCAGATCGTTTGGTGTAGGAGTCCCAACAGTGGGTCGTAAGGTAATGCCTTGACCGCGATTTCGCACAGAGGCAAGTAAGATAACTCTGTCAGTAGCAAGGGTGTGACTGATGCAGTGAGTCAAGAAATGAGTATGAGAGGTTCCAACACTTCAAAGGCAGTAGGAAGGTGAAGGTGAGTTCTAGGTTGAAAGGGATCCGTCCCAACTCTACTAGGAACACACCACACAAAGGACATGTACAGCTTCTAGCAGAGCAGTCGACATGGATGCGGCAGTCCCAACATACAATTAGATAACCTGAACAGCACTCACGGGTCAGCCTCAAACGAGTGTGAGGGTTGATATAACAAGGTTAAGATAAAGTTCTATTTGGTGTCTGACAAATTAGTCGATACAAACGGTGATAGAATTAACAATATATGCAACACATTAACAACAAGATTCACATAATTTCAGGTGAATCAGTTCATACACAAGTACGTAAGTTAAAAAACATATATCATTAAGGCAACCGGAGCAGTCCAACTACAATAACACCATGTAAGCCTGCTAACACTATCAATAGAACATTACAGCCACATCTGCCTGCTCCTCCAAAGAGATGTACTAGCTCCGTGCATTGGAGAAGCCAAGGTGCGTTACAATACTGTCCAATCTTTCTTCAAGATAGTCTTAGTAGAAGGTTGGTTGACCAAAAGCCTATACAATGAGTTATGAGGTACAATTTATAGCAAAGGGTGGTGTGACCCTTAACATTCCCCTTTGTGACAGTTCAACTACCCTCACGACTCTTCACCTACTCTATGAATGTTACATCCAATTGTTGACACTCGACTTACACTTGACATGATTCAACATTACAATGCACATGTACTCATGTGAGACAACATGGCATGAGAAAGCCTTGCAGGACATCACTGACACTTGGTCCATTGTGGTGAGACCAACTCTTTAACATGCTTGTGATGGTGAAGTTGGTGAGCTGATGCTAAGATTGGCCGTCCATGATGGTGTGCATTTATCTCATGGTGACATCTTGTTGAAGTGAACTCTTGTCTCCATTGCGACTGGTGCATTGGTTCGGCTTCTTCATCCAACTCGTCTGCTAACATGCACATGGTCTTCTTGGGTACGGTTGAACTGGAAACGCATTGATGCATGGTGTCCATGATAATCTTTAAGTGTGTGTTGGTGGTCATGCACATCAACTCGCTGAAGTGCATGTTTAGCCCCAGTTGGACTTGCTTCTTGTCTTCACCTTGGTGAGTGTGTTGAATGGGTGGATTGCATACGTGTGGTCAACGACATGCATGATGTCAGATGCTTTGCATGCGATCAACAACATTACTCACCATGTTTTCTCTGTGTCTGTTGTTGGGATGATCCTTAACTTGTAATGGCGTAGTTTCATCCGTGAATGCATGTTTCACCCATTGATGTTCATGATCCTGCTGCAACTCATTGGTCTATTTGTGCAGCTTCATGTTCTTCCTGAGTTGTTGCTTTGACACATGCAACTCCTTCTTTGTTCCATCTTCTGCCATCACGCGATCTTCATGTCGCGTCATCACTTCATAGTGTGAGTCTCCAAAGTTGCTTTCATTATCAGTGGATATGCTTGATCTTGCAACTTTGTTCCACCTCTATGTTGTCAACAACATTCCTCTTGCATCTACTGCATTTTCTGCATTCATTTCATTCGGTATGCTGCCTTCAATTGTTGTTCATGATGCTACTTGTTGTGATGTTGTTGCTTGATGTCCTTATCCATGAACAACTGATGTCTTCATGAGTAGGTAAGCCCATGGACACTTGATCGATTGCATCCCCAAGTGTGCTCTGAACATTGTCTTCGTCTCTACTCTCTTGGAAACCATTGTACCTGTACTGTTGAGAGGCAGATGAAAACCTGTGATACCTAGATACATGGCAACACTCATAGCAAGCAATCTGTCAGTTGAAAACCAAAATGAACATGAGAGCTGACCTACAACATACCTGGGTGAATGATCGTGAAGGTTACGCAATTTTGGCCAGCAGGTCGGGAGATCGACTGCCGAGACTGCACAAGGCATAGTCTGCGCTGCTAGGAGACTAATTGACTACTGGAACTACAAAATGTGCAATCCAGTGGGGTAGTTGGCTGCTAGGATTATGGAATGCGCGATTCCAGCTGGGAAACACTGCTGGCCTAGGGACGGATTTATGCAAATTTTTGGGCCAAACAACCACTGACCTCCAGAAATGAACAATTCAGTCCAGGAGGTCAGTGTTGGGCCAGAATGTGCAAATCTGGAGAGGAAGGTGAGCCTTCCTTCTCCATATTGTGTAATGCAGCCTTGGTGAAGGCAGAGACTGGGCCAAGGTTGGCCCGACTTGCGAATGGGCAACTGAAAGCAAGTTAAGTTGATGAAATGCATGCGATACTAAGTGATAGCATAAGTGATGAACAATGCATGCAAAACATGAATGGAAAATTGAGCAAATAGATCAACATGCATGTGGGTGAGGTCATTCACCGATTGGGCGAACGTTTGTGCAAAACATTTTCATGCATGCGCCAGCAGTGAGATAGCAACGAAAATTGAAACAAAGCTAGGACAAGCTAGAATATATGTAAATGACAGCAGGTGTTCAAAGAAATCAATTTAATAGTACTCATACAAGAGAAAACCCAAAAAACGACAAAAATAAAAAATGTAGTACAAGGCATGGGAAGCGAGCTTACCCCAAACAACTTAGCTGAAAGTGCCAACTACTCCTAGATGTGATGTGGGATGTCAGAGCTACAAGGTTGATGTGAGGAATGAGCTCTGCAACGTTGGGTTGATAAGTTTTGATAACATTTTGGTTATGACGCGCATGCCACAAATCTAGGGGAAGCGACACTTGGAGGGAGGTTTCTTAATTGCTCCTTACATGTAACCTCCAACTACTAAACATAGATCCATGAAACAAGGGATGCCTTTGCATGTTGCCTTGGGAGAAGCAACCTATGCATGCAAGTTTGTTTTGCTCAATCCCGGAGGGAACCGATCAACTCAGTTGCACATGCAAGCAACTGCTCGATTGCTGGAAAAAAATGCACATTTCTCACTGTCAGTTGGGCTGATTGCCCAAGGGCATTGTGTAATTTCTGGTCCCAGCAGCTGACTGTTGCCCAAATCTACGCAAATCCTAGGGTGAACTGCTTGTTGATGGGAAAAATTGCGCAATTCCTGTTGGGAGGATTGGATAGCAAGATTGCACAATCCAGGAGACCAATAGGTTGTCATAGGGAATTGCACAATTCCTAGAGGGAACTATTGGTTTCCCTCCATAAATGTGAAAATTTCACTGGGAATCTGCTCAGCCTGTAGCTGGACCAAGTTTGGATGAGCAGCCTATGAAAGGAAAATATCAAATTATGATCGACAGGCTGCCTTTGAGTAGAAAAGACAGTGAAGCTTGAGGACTTGACGAAGCAAGGCAAGCTGCTGTGAAGGTTGGTAGGGAGGCTCCAAAATAGGCAAAGGCAAAAATTTTGGAGGGTGGTTGTAGCCACTACAACACATCGCCATCTTCTTTCACCACAAGGATCGATCTCGGAAATCACCCATTGAACAGGGTCTACCACAAGCCCGAGCAAAACACCTCAGCAGCAAAGGCATCCCCTTGAAATCGAAACAGCTCTGATACCAAATGTAAGTTTTAACCCTGTACAAAAATTACCCCCACGAATTCTTAAAATAGAAAATAAACAATGGTGAGAGCACCAAAAATAAAATAGATATACAAAGAGATTTTCCCCTAGATCCCAAAACTGAGACTATCAGATTGATTTTTCATTATATTCCTTTCAATGTTACAACACATATATATACATGCCTAAGTATTCATAAACCCCAATCCATTAACTCTGGATCAGAACATAACCGTATTTCCCTTGACTGGATCTAAAAAATACCATGGGAAGAAAACCATCATGCCCAAAACCATGTGCGAAACCCATGCACAAAACCATAGGTAGGTCTGCCCACCTAATATAGAATACCACGCTATAACATACCCAACAGAGAAGGATACCATGCTAAAACATACCCTTGTAGCTACAAACACAAGTTGATCCATCAAGAGAAGGAAAAGGGACATCGGTTTGCAACAGCGGTTGAAGACCAAGACCACATTGGAGATTCCAAATCTTCAAGTCATGAAGAGGAGGAAGAACAAGAGAATGCTCCATCTTTCAAGAAGACAGAAAGGAAGGAGCAGCAAAGAGTAACTTGACATTGTCATGTCATCATGTAGTCCATGTCACCAATGTCATGCCATTTCATGTCATGTCATCATTCATCATCTACCACATCATTTTATGGAATATGTAATTCAAAATTGGAAAATGCACTGTAAAATTGGAAGTCCAAGAGTCATGCAAGTAATGTGAAAAGTCATGTAGAAAGTCAAAGTGACATGGAGAAGTCAAATAGTCATGAGGGTAGTCCAAGAGTCACAAGGAAGGTGAATGGTCACCTCATTTGTTATATATACACCCTCATTGTACAAGCAAAGGACTTTTCACCTTGGCTCCTCTCACACAACATTAAGAGACAAGCTAGTCTTTTGAGGAGCAAGTGGTGGCTCCAATGCTCCATTATTGGAGCTAGTGGTGTTCAATTTATACATGTGTCTTAGAATTTTTACTTAATATATGAAGCCTAATGTCTAGCACAATCTTCATGCATGAATTATGAATATTTGTAAGACTATTCTATGAATGTTTATGGTTCATGTTTTCTTTCACCTGAACTAAAGTAGTTGAACTATTTCAATTATTTTAGTTCTTATCATATTGAGAATGTGTTGCATTAGTTTCAATGATCGTCGCATCTTTGTGGACTATTTCGTTGGATGTTAGATAGATCCTTTCTATTCATGTGTGTCTCTGCTAGAGTGGTACTATTACCTCTCTCTTAGAGGCTCACTTTCTCCTTCCCTACACAATAGAAGAACATTGAAACACTTACAACCAAACACTCACCAGGCACACTTACTTGATTTTCGAAGGCACACATGTGTTCCTCTCTCCTGATGAAATCTAGAGCCAAGGAAATTATTTAATAAAATGGTAACTAGACCGCATTTTAGATGGGACTACTACTCCAAACGGTGTGAGGTCAAATTGGGACTTCAAATCAAGGAGATCCCCTTGGTTGACATATTTCTAGCACCGTCAAAAAAGTGATAATATCTCAAAGGATTTGTATTTGAATAAAAATAAAAGTTAGTAAGTTGGTGAATGGATTGTATGGACTTAAGCAAGCCTCTCAAGCATGTTTGGAAAAGATTAACAAGTACCTTAAATCAAAAAGATTTAATAGACGTGATTTTTATCTTGTATAAATATATATATATATATATATATATAATATATATTGAAGAAATATCATTATGATTGTATAAATTCATAATTA
Source organism: Pinus taeda (assembly GCA_000404065.3). Classification (NCBI taxonomy): domain Eukaryota; kingdom Viridiplantae; phylum Streptophyta; class Pinopsida; order Pinales; family Pinaceae; genus Pinus; species Pinus taeda. Next base: position 25,120 of record APFE031116124.1, read on the forward strand.
TAGGCACCACTAATGATTTGAGACATGAAGAAAGATAATGTTTATAAATAATTTGATATAAATGACTTAGGAGTGTTACATTGAAGTTTGGGCTTTGAATTTTGGCAACAATTACACAATATTTTCATCTTATTAACAAAGTATACTTTGAAATTATTAGAAAAGTTCATAATGGAAGATTGTAATCCTAGAAAAACACCAATGGAGGTAAAGCTTAAAGCTTTCAAAAGATGATGAATTTGACATAGTTAATGAAATGTTTTATCATCAACTTGTAGGAGAATTGATTTATCTTATCACGACCAGACCAAACATAACTTTTGTAGTTGAAATGATAAATAGTTTTTTTTAAGGTTTCCAAAGGAAACACATTAAAATGCAACAAAGAGAGTACTTAGATACATCAAAGGTATCTCACAATTTTGTATTGTCTTGATGAGGGTTCTGGAGGTTCGCGATCCTAATCTATGCGTTGCACTGCTCCGGACAATTTTCTATTCTTCACAACCCACGCGCACCTCCATATTATTCCGATCTGATCCTTAATGTGCTATTATGTTAGTGCTTAACTTAATTTGTGCGGGCCCAATATTCTTATTACTTATTCAACTTCCAGATTAGCGCGAGTACTTGAAAATAATATAAATACATAAATATAACAAGAACACAGAAAAATAGATCTACAAACAGACGCACAATATTCTGAATCAATCTTATCTTTATTAATGCTCAAGTTTCGTTACAGACCTGACTCCGCCCTGTGCACTCAATTGCAGGGGTCTGCGCACTCAGCTGCAGACTCTACTAGGCCTCGACACACTCAGCTGCAGAGCCTCTAGCTACCACTACGACCCAATACACTTCAGATTCACTTCTATCTTCTAAATATGCCTTTGCATCTATCAGTTACTCTTCAAAACTTAGATTGACCTTACACTTAGAGCCTCACTCTATTTATACAATCCCATGGTCTGCGGACCATGGGTTGGCCGACACACTTTACATTAAATTACATTATCTTAGGGTGGACAACCCTAGACTCTCGTGCTTCGTGCTCGCATTTCATAGGGTCTTTACATTACAGTTGACCAAAATTAGGGCTTCAAGCCCCAAAAACATGTTATGGGGGGATCTTCTACCCAACAGGCCCCCAGCATAATCATCATGACTCGTCCCGAGTCACTCTATTGGTACGACGATATTTGCGCGAAGTCCATCCAACTGTGCCTGTGCGGCGCGAAGGTCCACAATGCACCATGGTGTCGTCGTCTGGAGCTGGGCGATTTCTGCTTCTGAATCATCTGTGTCTTACTTGATTCTTTACTTTGATTCCAGCTTCTAGTACCTGTTTTTATAGTCCTGCACCTTTGTCCGGCTTGTTAGGTCACAAAGGCTGTGCTTTGGTCGGCTTAGTCAAATAGTCGTCCCACCCGTGTAGGGCTTTAGTCGACTGCCATTGACTCTTCCTAGGAAGGGTTCTCCATTAAGTTTGACTAGTTGTATTGCGTCTCCATCTGTGACCTCTTTTACCACATATGGTCCCAACCAATGAATTCTAAATTTTCCAGGAAATTTTTCGAACTTGCTGTCATACAACAACACTAAATTGTTTACCTTGAATGTGCGCAACTTGATATGGTGATCGTGCGAGGATTTCTTGCGTTGTTTCTGTACCTACTGATGGAATCCCACTAGAAATCGTTCTTCCTCGAGTTCTTCCAATTGCGCGAGCCTCTCTTCTAAGGCTTCGCGGTTCGACATGTCTGTAAGTGTTGCTATGCGCAAACTGGGTACGATGTATTCCATTGGCATGACTACTTCCGTGCGATAGACTAACCTGAAAGGTGTCTGACCCATCAATTTTTTGCATGTGGTTCTGTATGCCCATAGTACGACAGGTATGCGCAGGTCCCAGTCGTTTCAATACGCGTTACATACTTTGGTCAACACAGTCTCTAGAATTTTGTTGAATGCTTCTACTGTCCCATTATCTTGTGGATGGTACAGTGTACTTTGCTGATGATACACCTGGAATTCCTCAGTGAGTGTGTTGATGGTTTCATTCAGGAAGTGCGTCCCGTGGTCACTCATTAAAATTTTCGGGCAACCAAACTATGTCAACACGTTGTCAAACAAAAATTTCGCAGTTATAGCTGCCGTGCAGTCCTTAACCAGTTGTGCTTCTGCCCATCGAGGCAGGGATTCTGTCAGGGTGATGATATAGCATGCACCCGTCTTCCCCTGAGGTTTGATTGGTCCCACAAAGTCAATTGCCCATTTTTCGAATGGCTGCAGCGTTATCTATGGATTGAGTGGAATCTCATCCCTTCGTGATGGTTTCCCGGTCCTTTGACATATGTCACAGGCCCGACAGTGTGCTTTCGAATCTTGATGTAGGGTTGGCCACCATAGCCCAGCGCGAAGAATCTTCTATGTCGTCGCGCGTCTTGTATAGTGTCCTCCTGCAGCCCCCCCATGTGCTTCTGTGAGGATCTGTCCTCGTTCAAATTCAGGTACATATTTTCGCAATATCTCATCATTTCCCATTTTGTAGAGGTGCCCCACGATGACAGAAAAGTTCGTCGTCTGCACCACCAATTCCTTCTTCTGCTGGACTGAATATTCCTTCAGCGCACTCCCGGTGGTTAAAAAATGGATTATATCTTTGAAGTGACCGTCCGCGATGCACACTGCAAAGAGTTGTGCATCAGTTATTCCTTCTTCCAAATTTGTTGGCTCCTCGCTTGTCTCAATTCGTGATAAGTGATTTGGTCCTGCATTTAGGCGTCCCGACTTTACGATGACCTCAAAGTCATATTCTTGGAATAGTAACAGCCATCTGCATATGCCCCCCCCCCCCCAACACAGGCTTGTTCACCAGGTATTTCAATACAAAATGATCGGTATACATATTGAAGTGCTCGCCAAGTAAATAGTGTCAGTATTTCTGGAGCACGTATACCATTGCCAACCCTTCACGCTCGATAGTAGAGTAGTTCTTTTTGGCTTTGGACAGCTGCTAACTTGCGAACACGATCGGGTGATCCACACCTTCCTGCGTAAATACAGCTCCTAGCGCAATACACAACGCATCAACATGTACATGAAATTCTACGTCCATTTTGGGAAGACCAGGATGGGAGCAGAGGCCACTTTCTCTTTGAGAACATCCAAACTTTTCCTACAATCATCATTCCAACAATATGTAGCGTCCTTTTTCAATATTTTTTCCATTGGCGTTGTTATTTGTGCATAGCTCTTGATAAACTTTCTTTAGTAACCAGTGTGCCCCAAAGTAGCACGTAGTTGTTTAACACTTCGCGGCGCTTCCAAATTGAGAATAACAACAATCTTCTCAGGGTCCACCATCAGGCCTTGTTTGCAAACCACATGACCGAGCCGGTTTCCAAAGGGGACGAGGAAGGTGCACTTTTTAAGATTTAGCACAATCTGGTGTCGTAAGCATCAACTGTAAGCTCTCTATATGGTGTTTAACTAACCCAAATACAATCCAATCATCCAGATAGACCTCCAAGAACTTGTGGATGTATTCCTTGAACACGGCCACCAGTACGCGCGAAAATATTGTTGGCGCATTCTTCAGTCCAAAGGGCATAACGGTGTATTGAAAACAACCCCATTCAGTTGCGAAGGTTGTCTTACTCCTATATTTCGGCGCGATCTTGAGCTGATGGTACCCTGAGAAGCCATCTGTGAATGAGTAAGATTCCTAACTGCCAACATTCTCTAATACTTCATCTATAAACGGTGTCGGGAATGGGTCGTGAACACAGGCGTCATTAAGCTTCCTGAGGTCCACACATATCTAATTTCGCCCTTCTGTTTTTCCTCCTATACTACCATAGGACTCACCCAGTCTGATTCTTCCACTCGTTCAATAATTCCGGCTACAAGCATTTTGTCTAATTCTTCACGGACCTTTTCTTTATACTTCGGATTCAAACGGTAAGGTCACTGCTTAACTGGCTTCACGTTCGGTTTCAAACTGATCTTCATCATCCCTGAGTCGCCACTGATCCCCTTTAAGTCCGTGATTTTGGTTGGGAACAAATCTTGATGTTCGCGGAGTAACTCGATGACCTTATCTACCATAGCATCATCCCAATAGTCCCCAAGCATCATGTACTTTGGCTTCGCGTCTGTACCAATGTTTACCTGCTTTGTTTTTAGTGGCGTAGTGATGTCGAGATCCTCAATTGATGGTCCTTGAACTTCGCGACACCCTTTAGTTTTTGGAATATTAAAATTTCAGGGGTCATCATCATCCTCCTCTACTTGCATGTTATAACATTCTAGGGCACTTCTTAACTGGGTTGCACATGCTGGTTGAACTACTTGTCGTGGTTCCTATGGTATTTTGAAGATGCGGATTTTACGGCTTGCAGTGCGTCGCCAATAGTATCCAAACATCGGTTTTTAAATGTGAATGTTAACAAAAATCCCTCACGCAAGACATCCCATTCGCCTGTACCATGTCGGAGTTCCGTCTCAGTATACCAATTCATGGGTATGACATCCAGGGTATGGTAGAATAAGTGTACCCATTCAGGCTAAGGTTCTTCCCCATAGGCCTTGGTCCATTTCGCGAGGTGCGTGCGTGGGTCATCTCGTCTATCGTATTTATCTTCTATCTGTAGTTGTGGTTTCCCAAATTGTAGGTGCGTCATCCTTCTACATCCGCGCCAGTTTTCAAAATTTCCTTGATGTGTTCCCCACCAGCGCGCAGGTGTCGCGCGCAGCACCCACTTCAACACATCGAAATCTTGTTGTTCCGGTAATGTGCTTTCGAACCTGCACAAGAATTCATCCACCATTATCAATCCATCATATGTTGGCATATCTTGGGCCTGGGTTGTTATGCAACGTAGTGATCTAATCATCATGTTGCAATTCAATGTTGTCACTTCGTTCAACCGATTGTACCAGCGTTCGTCTTCTTCGTCTGAATCCGAGGTGCAGGAACTTGCGCACTCCCGCGAGATCCTTCCATCTATAGTCGGATTCACCCAATCCTGATCTCGTGTAGTTATCTTGTAGATACAATCCAGCTCATAGGTTCGGTGTAGCGTGTTCCTTTGGCTTGATCTAGTGGAACTACTACGCGTAGGGACTTTTTCTCGAATATCATCTTCCGCTTCTTCAGGTTAATGACCCCATTCATATCAGTGGCCCAGTCTATTCCTAGAAACGTGGGATAAGGATTGTTGTCATCGATAATCTCTATTACTTCAAAGTTCGTCTGTGTGCTCACACCTTCGATATTAACTGTTACCCCTTGCAACCTCCCCATGGGAAAAATCTTCTATTGGTTCGCCATTCGTAATTGAATAGGGGACCATTGTAACACGGGCCTACCCATATGTTCCCATGTCTGCTTCGGTAATACATTCGCATCCGAACCTAAGTCTAGTATTACCTGATCCATTTCATACTCACCAATCTGTGTCGTCAATCTCATTTCCCTCCCGATACACAATGCATGCTTTCCTAGTTTTTGGACTATGCGCAGTTCTCCTGACCCTGCGCACCTGGTGATTAACTCTTGTAGTCCCTTAACTGCCTTATTGTTGCGCAGCAGTTTCATGCATGTCTCCAAAAAGGTAGTAAGCATAGAAGGATCCATCCCTGGCTCTGGTTGATCCTTACTACCTGAAGTGGAGGCCTCCACGAAACTCTTCTTAGTTTCCATGAATGTCTCCTTTGCACGTCCTAAGTCAAACTCGGGTTCCTTTGTAAGAGCCTTGCGAACCCATGTATCTTTCTCGAACTGCTTCCCCTTATCCTCCCCTATGGTCATGCCGCTTCTGAGCACCATGTTCACATTTGGGTCTTCTTCGCGCGGTTCAAACCTCATCATTTGAATATTTTGAGTCGGAGGAGGCTGAAGTACCCCTTTCTCGTGCATCTGTGTGATCAACGTAGGACAATCTACCATTTCATGATCAAACTGCGCATAGTATGAACAGGATACTCTCGTCGGGTTGGTAAAATCGCGAGCGTAGTGCCCAAGTCCTCAGCGATTGTAACAAATTAACTATCTGCGGCCCCTTCCTAGTCCCATTCCTCCCATCCTCGACCTCGCCCTTGAAATCCAACCCACGCCATCCCTGCCGCTGGGTCGAGGGCTCGCGTTTCTGCTTGCATCCAATAGGTTGGGGGTCTGATCCATCATTAACTCGTAGCTATGACAAGTACGCTCGTCGTGGCCCACCGACTTACAGAAATTAAAAAACAGTTGCTGGGGTGTCAGTGTATACTTCTGCAACAAATGACAATTATTTGTCGTGTGCTTTCCTCCTATCTAACAAATCGCACACCATAATGTGGGTGTCGCACTTGGCCCTGCCTGTGCCTGTGCCTCTAGTCTCAACGGCATTGGCCCCCCTCTTTCCAAGTAGTTCGCTAATACTGGACAGTGATCCTTGTCATGGCCTTGGCCTTTGCATTTTACGCACCACACTTCCTCGCGCGCCTCTGGCCGCGGTGCCCTATCCTGCTTCAAGCTCTGCATTTCTAGGCAGAGATTCTGTAGTTTCACATGGATTTGTTGAACTCCTAGCCCCGGATCTTGTATTCACGTCTCATGCAACCTCATCGCAATTTCCAACACTTCGACCTGTGTAGAAAGTTTCTGTTGCGATAACGTCGTCCTCAAGTGCAGTGTTAGAGATGCCACAAACCATGCGTGATCCTGCTCATCCGTGAGCGTCATATTAGCCTCATGGATCATAATCTTCAGTCGCTGATCCAGATCCCAGGGGATCTCGCCTGGAAGCATCGCGATCTCTTTAAACCCGATGATTGACTATGTCTTTGATTTTGGCTGGCTAAATTCTCTGTTCAACGCATTCTGGATCTTTGTTATTCCTGCATTTGGGTGATGATTAGAGTGCTTGATATACCATGTCAACGTGCAATCCTGCAGTGCGCTCACCAATGTAGCCTTCTTAATGTTGTCGTTCATGACCCCTTGCGCTTCCCACACTGCTCTTACCACGAACCAGAACTGGTCCGGATCCTCATTCCCTACTCCTCTGAATACGAGTAGCTTGATCGCGCTCGCCATGCTGAACTACGTGTTTGGTGGAGGTGGAGTGGGTGGAGATGGAGGTGAAGCCGGTGGCGGCGTAGGTGGAGGTGGTAACTACGGAATGCGCTGCCTTATCAAACTGACCGTACTTCTCGGAGAGACCCGAACGAGCTTTTCCTCGCTCTCTCGCGAAGGTGAAATTAAGGGACTGTTTCCTAATTCCCCACTACCTTTGTAGATCTTTCCGCTCTGCGTCATTCCAAACATTAATGTATTCGCATAACTCGCTTTTCACATAACAACATCTTAATCCAATTATTAAAATATTTAATGTACTTACATCGCAGTCCCTTGAGAAAACGTCATTCTGCTTCACTATAACTCATGGTTGTGTCTACCGCGAACTCAATGATAAATCCCCCTATTATCTAGTCGAGCCAATGGTCCACAGCTCGCATGATCTTATCTTTTGATGCCTCTAGTCTGCGCACTAACTCTGGAGTCCACACTATCGGTTGGTCGAGCTTACACCTTCCCTAGTTGTCGGCTAACCTCGCAATTCACTCATACATTTCAGAAGGAAAGGATGTGAAGAAGATCTCGTGGATTTTCGTATACACGTAGTGATCCAGCCACCTTTTCTCAGATACTTGCAAAGTTATGTTTTCCTGTGTCACGAACTCGTGAATCTTCTTGTCCAACCACTCTTCAATTTCCTTCTTTGTTGGGTTCCTGTGGCACGACATTAGACATCCCTTAGGCACATCCCGGTCCCGGCAACAGAACCATTTTTTGGCTACGTGGGGCCTAACCTAGGTTCAGCAGTGAGTTTAGCCAAGCAAATCTTGGTACTACTAGCCCTTTCGGCAACAGTCTGCGGAGCGCGGACTGAGGTCTCACCCGAAGTAGTATGGGAGGTTGCTAGAACCAGGTTTCCGCACCCTAGGGATGTCTTGATGAGGGTTTTGGAGGTTCGCGATCCTAATCTACATGTTGCGCTGCTCCGGGCAGCTTTCTATTCTTCGCAACCCATGCGCACCTTCGTATTATTCTGATCTAATCCTTATTGTGCTATTATGTTAGTGTCGAACTTAGTTTGTGCGGGCCCAATGTTCTTATTACTTATTCAACTTCCAAATTAGCGCGAGTACTTGAAAACAATATAAATGCATAAAGATAAACATAACACATAAATATAGATCTACAAACAGACGCGTAATATTATGAATCAATCTTATCTTTATTAATGCTCAAGTTCTGTTACAGACCCGACTCTGCCCTGCGCACTCAACTACAGAGCCTCTACTACCACTATGACCCAATACATTTCAGGTTCACTTCTATCTTCTAACCATGCCTTTGCATCTATCAGTTACTCTTCAAAACTTAGACTGGCTTTACACTTAGAGCCTCGCTCTATTTATACAATCCCATGGTTAGCGAACCATGGTAGGCCGACACACTTTACATCAATTTACATTATCTTAGGGTGGACAACCCTAGACTCTCGCGCTCCACGCCGGCATTTCGCGGGGTCCTTACGTTACACTTGACCAAAATTCGAGCTTCAAGCCCCAAAAACGTGTTATGGGGGGATCCGCTACCCAACAATTTTAGAGCTTATAGATTAAACCACCTATCATATTTTTATACATTTAAAACACCCATTCATTAAATCATACTTTATTGGGAAACTAGTCCCATAATATCGAGTCGGAGCCACCATATGAAACGGAGAAGGAGTTCCACTAAGGTCCGGACCGGGTGGATCCCTAATGTTGGTGCTACGATTTTAGAGGCATTAACAGGTTGTTAGTAGTTCACCCTTTTCCTCCTCAGGCACTTTAGTGGATGGAGCTTCATCAGCAGAGCTATTTTCAGTAGCATTGATTTGAAAGAATTTTGGTTCCTTCCATTTATGTCCCGGGGAGTATTTTTCATCGTAGTAATAGCAGAGTCCTTGTTTCTTTCTTTCATCCATTTCTGTCGGTGACACCTTTTTAACCTTCAGTGTTTGGTGGGGCCCATAGCCAGGGTGGGACATTCCCATGCTATGAAATTTGGATGATTGGATTGGAAATTTAAGGTGACTTATACCTCTAAGGCCTTGTTGCATGCTTCCAACCAAGTAGTTGGGTGATGCATTTTGACATGGGATTGGATGGATTCCTTTAGGCCACTGATGAAACATTCCAAGTAAAATGCATCTCCTAGTCCTTCAGTCCTTATGGACATTTGTTCAAAGGTTTTAATATAGTCTCGTACTGTACCCATTTTCCTGATGTTAGTGAGATGACCACTACCATCACTCTTGGTCCAGGTAAAGAGATCCCACATGTAGTTTAGTGTCATCTTCCTAGATATTATTAAGGTGGAAATATTGCTCCATTTGTACCACCCATACTATCGAGTTAGAGCCATCGGATTTGTACATGTCCATCTTAGGTGCTTGGTGGCTCAAATATTGGTGACATCCATGGAAATGAATGTGCTCGCTAGATTATAATTCTTCATGTGCATTAACATTGTGTTCTTCCCTCATGGGTTTGTGAAACATCCTCATGGCTTCCAATATTGTTGTTCTGATGCTATCATTAAAAGACACCTGTAAGTCATTGATTTTTTTCTCGAGGGTGTCAACTTTCTCCATAGCCTTCTCCATAGCCATAATTTGAGACTTGGTGCCTTGCATATACTAACCACAGTAAAAAAAAAATAGATTACTTAAGAGTAGTATGGTTGGAAAGAGGGAAAGCTCAAGAGTTTAGTGATGTGGGTCACTTGAAGTCGTTTAAGGAAAATTTTGGGACCGCATGAAAATTGGTGGGCTTACAGGTGAATGGTACCATTTTCATCAGCTCGTCATCCTGAATCTTATGAATTAGGTCTCTTGCAAGTATCCCATGATGGCCCCATACTTCTTTTTTACTCCAAAAGGATTTTTACTCCTAGTTGATCAATACTAAGGTCCCTGAAACCCAAAATGCTTGATATTGCCAAATATCCTGCAAAAATTCGGGTTAAACTGTAGTAGTAGAAACCCCAAAGTCTCGGCACTAAAAAATGTTCTTTGACAATCTGATCTAGACTATAGTAGAAAAAACCCTCCCTACACAAAGATTTTAATCTGCGTTGTGAAAACCACAACTATTGAACCTGATCTGTATGATGGCAACATAACCCCAACTGTTGGACCTAATCTATACAGCGAGGATCGAACCCCAACTACTAGCTTATCTAGATGAAAAGGTAGGGGTGATCTTCAGAGAGCTAAGGAAACTATGGTCACAAAGGAGTGTCAGGTTCTATAGATTGTGATATACGCAGGGGTCCAACAATAGTACTCAGCGCAATATTTATGAGTGCTAACTTAGGATAATCGATTGTACCCTTAGTTGTATTATCCAACTACCCTATTATACATGTGAGTAATCTCCCTGAGTGTTGTTCTCAGTGTACTGTAGCAGCAAGATGGTCGACTACTTATCTAAGGTTATGTTTCAGGTTACCCTGGGGGGCTTCCAATATACCCAAGGGTACGTGGAAGTGTAGTTTGTGTGTTGTTGAGATGGGGTCCCTTGGGTCAGTTTTGGGGTTAAAATAACCCAATTTTTTATGTATTTTTTGTAAGTAATGTAAAGTCTCCACAATTTGTGGATGCGAGTGCGTAGATGATTAGGAGTCAAAGGGGTTTTAGCCCCTTGTTTACGTAAAGTTTGAGTCAGTTTTGAGATCCACCCATGGTCCACGGACCATGGGATTGTATGAGAAAGGCTATAAATAAGTGTGTCTTAGAGAGTCTAAGGCATGTCTATGTGAATAGTGGATGCAGTCTTCGAAGTAATAGTGCAGAGAAGTGGGTTAGATAGAAGAAGAAACGCTTTTCAGCTGAGTGTGCATATGCCTAGGTAGACTCCGCAGCTGAGTGCGCAGATCCCTGCAACTAAGTGTGTAGGGTAGTTTTGAGTCTATAATCTTGAATTGAAGATAAATAAATAAAGTTACCGAAGAAATCTTGTGTATATATGTTTATCTTTGTTTACATTTGTTTATGATATATGATGTTGATAAATAATGTGTGTATGGAATATTGATCTAATGATGCACGATTCTCTTGAATAAGTCTTAATAAATATATGGAATGCATGTTAAGCAATTTCGTGAAGACTGTGATGAATTATGTTATGTTTACTAAATAACTTAAGTAGATTTGCACGAACACTGATTTAGGATTGTTCTCTGATTTGCGTAAGTGGATAAATCAATTGCTAAGGGTCCGAAAAATATGATCGTAGACCTTCGCAAAGGTTTGAAGGTTGTTTTAAAAGAGTTGTAGTACTGAGCCCTAAGGGCTTACCGATCTACGTGAAGACAGATCTGAGGCGCTAAAAGACATCACTCTTGTATTTGAATATATAAACTTGGTTCTAGCATCCCCCCATACTACTGCGGGTGAGACTGCAACCTACACTACACAGGTTGTTACCAAAAGGGCCAGTAGTGTAGGGGTTTGTTGGTTGGCACAAATAACTCTAAACCTAGATCAGGATGCCTTAAGCCAATAAATGGTTCCATTGTCGGGACTCGAACCCGGGTCTCTTGGGTGAGAGTCGAGTATCCTAACCAGCTAGACTACAACAGTTCTCACCTGAGAGACGCGGGTTCGAGTCCCAGAAACAGAACCATTTTTTGGATTAAGGGGTCCTGACCCAGGTTTACATTTATTTGTGCCAACCAACAAATCCCTACACTACTAGCCCTCTCGGAAATAACCTGTGTAACGCAGGTTGTTGATCATTGGCTCGATTGAATTTTGGGAGAATTTGTTACAAAATTCGTAGTTGATACCTCAATCAACTACAGTGAAGCTGAGCGGTGATTTTTCAAAGGACTGTGAGGTAAGTATTTAAGATCTTTGAATACCTGTATTAAAATTTTGTTATGTGAAAAATGGGTTATGCCATTTCCTTGATGTTCAGAGCTACGTGAAGTGGAAAACTCTTTAGAAATTGAGAGAAATCAGTTCCTGAATATAGCCCATTGATTGAACCTCCTTCAAGCGATGACGAGGGGGCGGTACAGGCCTCACCACGGAGTTTTGTGTAAAGCCCGAAAAAATACGAGACTAAACCAGAGGTGTGCGCAGAAGTCTGGTGTCTAAAGTGTAAGAGTCAGGGGCACGATAAAGACCATTGTCCCGTATTTGTGAATTATATTACAGGAGGGGGATCAATTCCCCGAAGGCCAGAAGCTCCAACAGGACCGAGCATGGGGGTTGCACTATGGTGCATTATTTGTCAGGTTGTTGGACAACATGTGACGGATAATTGCAATTTGCTTCAAAAGTCCATCCAGACATCGCAAAAGTTTCTCTGTAACTTCTGCAAATCAGTGGGCCACGATGAGCACCACTGTTGCGGCTATGAGTTGATGATGGAAAGAACACCTACATACCAAATGCAAGTAGAAACTCAGCCTCCAGAGCAGGGTGTCGGAGGAACGCGCGGAGGATATCAAGGACGAGGATGAGGCCGAGGAGGAGGAGGACCTAGTAGAGGCCAGGGTCAGATAATCTGTTACAACTGTGAAACACCAGGGCACTACTCGTTGGAGTGTCATAATAAAACACGCCTGTCATGTCAATATTGTAGCTAGTTTGACCACACTATAGAAGAATGTCTGATGCTAATAACTAAGATGCAGGAGAAGAAGGCACAACCTTCGCAACCTACGCAGAACTTACAAATGATGAGATCTAAGCCCCGCGAGGAAGATCACAGCGTGAATATAGTGTTGAGAAGTGGAATAATGATTGGCAATGATAAGGGTAAACAACATGAGGAGGACGGATGGGTCTGCAAGGCCCTAAAGAAGTAAATGGGTTTTGATCTAAATCGTGCAAAAGAAACATTTAAGAAGGCCAAGAAAAGCTTCGTTGAGGCATCCACCTCAGGAAGTGAGGACAAAGTGTAAGAACCCAACGCACCTGCAGAGGTTGACCCCTCTGTTCTTACTATGTTTTTAGAGACCTACATAAAGCTGCTACACGATAACAAAGCTTTGGAAGCTTTGCAGGAATTGATAAACAAATGTGCCAGCAAAGAGAAGGTCATTGATGGACACTAGGTGGTCAGAAAAATTGGCAAACATAAGGCAAGAAAAGGGCGTGAGATGAGTCTCACCGCGCAGATAGGAGATTATGTGATGGACCAGGTCATCTTGGATATGGGGTCCGATGCGAACGTATTTCCAAAACAAACAAGGGAAATAATGGGGAGACATGCGTTGCAATGGTCTCCGATTCAGCTCAGAATGGCGAACCAGCAAAAGATCATCCCTATGGGACAATTATATGGGGTAACAATTGATATAGATGGTCCGAGGGTGATGGTTGATTTTGAGGTGATAGAGATCGTTGATGATAGTAATCCATACCCTGTGCTCCTAGGAATTGACTGGGCCATTGACATGAATGGGGTCATCAACTTGAAGAAGAGGACAATGTTGTTTGAAAGGAAATCGCTTTAGGTTGTAGTGTTGTTGGACCCTGCAGAAGGGGCGCACTACACTGAACCAATCCATGACTATGAAGAAAGTGAGTATGAACTGGATCAAATCTACAAAATAACAACACAAGACCCGGATGGGATCAACTTGATGGAATATGGATGGATTTCATGGGATCGGGAGAGTTCCTATACCTCTGATTCAGATGAAGAGTTGGAGCATTGGAAGAATCGTTTGCATGAGGTATCTACACTGCGCTGCAATATTATGACGAAATCGTTGTGATGTGTTTTGTCAGAGGTAAGGAACCTACCTTATTATGATGTTTTAGCTGACATGGATAAGTTTTTAGATGCATTTGAGCGAGAAGTCCCTGAGGATCACCACTTCCAAGCATTAGATTTGGCATTGCGCGCTACACCCGCACGATGGTGGGGTATGCACAAGGATAGCTTTGATGGATGGTGGGATTACAAAAGAATTATAAGGTTATAGTTTGGGTGTCCTAACGCTAGATTGAATGATAAATATAGTGGGAAGGAAGGTCCATGTGATCATCTAGCAAAATGGACTAAAGCATGGGGGACATAACCACAGCCAGAGTGGGTAAACACATTTTGCCATACTTTGGATACAATTCCCATGAATTGGTATTTAGACACAGAGCTCTGCCATGGCACCGTGAAGTGGGATATATTGAGGGAAGGGTTCTTATTGACCTTCAATTTTGAAGATGGCTTTGTGAGCATCGATGAAGCCCTACAAGAGATTAAGGCAGTTATCTTCAGAACGTCGTAAGAACCTACGGAGTGGGTCCAACCAGATTGGAGCACCCAAATGCACCATGTGCTAGAATGTTATAATGTGACAGTTGAAGAGGAGGATGAAGATCCAAGGAATATTAACATTCTAGAGGAAGAAGGGCATCATGAAGTCGAGGGCCCACAAATAGACAACTCGAACATCACTGCTCCGTTGAAGACAAAGCAAGTAAACATTGGTACTGAAGCAGAACCGAAGTTTGCAAATATTGGAGATTATTGGGACGACGCTACTATGGATAAGGTTGCTAAGTTACTAAGAAAATATCAGGAAAAGGAAAAGGTTCACCTAAATACAAGGAAAAGGTTTGCATAGAGTTGGATAAGATGTTAGAAGCAGGCATCATAGAACTATTTGAAGAATCTGATTGGGTGAGCCCGATGGTGGTTCAGGAGAAGAAGCAGAAGGGCGAGATAAGGATTTGCGTAGATCTGTGGAAGATTAATGATGCATGTGTCCATGATCCATTCCCGACATCATTTACCGATGAAGTATTAGACAATGTTGGAGGGCAGGTGGCCTACTCTTTCACTCACGGGTTCTATGGATACCATCAGATCAAGATCGTTCCTGAGGATATGAGCAAAACGACCTTCGCGACAGAGGGGTTGTTTTCAATACACTGTAATTCCGTTTGGACTCAAGAATGTGCCTACGATATTTTCTTGCATGGTCATCGCAGTGTTCAAGGAGTTCATTCATAAGTTTTTGGAAGTGTACTTTAATGACTGGACAGTGTTCGAACTAGTAAAGTGCCATGTAGCAAGCCTGCACTTGATGTTGGATACGTGTTGCAGGTATCAAATCGCGTTGAATTTGAAGAAATTCATCTTTTGTGTTCCCTTCGGAATCTTGCTGGGTCATGTGGTGTGAAAGAAAAGGTTGAGGTGGACCTTGCAAAGATTGTAGTAATTGTGAATTTTGAGGCCCCAAGAAATGTTAAGCAGTTGCTCGCGACGCTGGGACATACGAGATATTACAGAAAAATTATCTCAAAGAATATGCCCAAATTAGCACACCTATGGAGAAGTTGTTGAAGAAGGACGCAACATTCTGTTGGGAGGAAGAATGTTTGTGCAGCTTAGATGTCTTGAAAGAAAAGATGGTCACTACATCGATCTTGGTATTCCCGGATTTGAAGAAGGAATTTCACGTGCATGTGGATGCCTCTTGCATTACGTTGAGTGCATTGTTAACGCAAGCTGGTGAAGGAGAAATGGACCATCCGATAGCCTTCAGGGGTAGGAAATTATCGAAGGCTGAGAAGAATTACTCAATAACTGAGCATGAAGGATTGCCATGGTGCATGAGCTACAGAAGTTTAGGCACTATCTGTTAGGAGGGAATTTCAAAATGTACATAGATCATTCTGCCTTGAAATACTTGGTCAATAAGCCTGTGTTGGGGGGAAAGATTTGTAGATGGTTGCTACTATTCTAGGAGTATGACTTTGAAGTAATTGTGAAGCTAGGGAGGTTGAATGCAGGACCTGACCATCTGTCGCGGATCGAGACAAAAGAGGAGCCCAATAATTTGGAGGAAGGTTTTCCAGATGTGCAGCTCTTCACGGTGCGCGTAGAAGACAATCATTTTGCAGATATCATTCATTTCTTGACTACGGGGATGGCATCAGAAGGGTATATAAATCAACAAAAGAATGAACTCGTAGTGCACACGGCTAATTTTTCAGTTATTGCAAGACATTTATATAAGATGGGTGCAAATGAAATATTGTGAAGATATGTGTCGAATTTTGAGAGAGATAGCATTCTCGTTGAATCTCATGGAGGGGTTGCGGGAGGACATTATGCAGGGAAGGAAACTGAGCAAAAGATTTTGCGCTTAGGTCTGTGGTGGCCAACATTGCACAAGGAATCCAAGGTGTATTGTAAGGCATGTGATGCATGTCATAGGACTGGCAGACCATCGCAAAGGGATCAATTTCCCTTACAAACTCAAGTATCGTTGCGACCATTTGAAAAATGGGCGATTGATTTCGTTGGGCCAATTTAGCCCCTAGGGAAGAAAACTAGTGCGCACTATATCATCACTGTGACAGAATATCTAACCAGATGGGCAGAAGCACAACCGGTTAAGGATTGTACAGGGGCTATAGTAGCAAAATTTTTGTTTGAGTGTGTCTTAACCAGATTTGGCTGTCTAAAATTGTTGATGAGCAACAAAGGTACGCACTTTCTGAACGAAATGATCAATCCGTTAACTGAAAAATTTTAGGTCTACCATCAAAAGAGTACACAGTATCACCCATAGGCCAATGGAACTATTGAAGCATTCAACAAAATTTTGGAGAACGCGTTGACAAAGATCTGCAATGTGCAAAGAAATGATTGGGATGTGCATGTACCTGCAGTACTATGGGCGTATAGGACTACTTACAAGAAGTTGGCACGACAAACGTCATTCAGATTGATCTATGGTGTAGAAGTTGTAATGCCAATGGAGTATATTGTGCCTAGTTTGTGCATAGCAACTCTCACAGGTATGGTGGATTGTGAAGCCTTAGAGGAACGGCTCACGCAGTTAATGGAGCTTGAAGAGGACCGATTCTTGGTAGGATTCCATCAACAAGTATAAAAGGAACATGAAAAAGCATGGCATGACCGCCACCGCACATTCAAGGTAAATGATCTTGTCCTATTATATGATAGTAAATTCACTAAGTTTCAGGAAAAATTTTAGATGCATTGGTTGGGGCCATATATTATCAAAGAAATTATAGATGGAGGTGCAGTTCAACTCATGAAGATGAATGGAGAACCTTTTCTGGGATGAGTGAATGGGAGCCACGTGAAGATGTATATAGAGGATCATGCACAATGACTATATGGTGGCAGAATATTCTTAGTACTCCAAGCAGTTACAACGGAGCACGGGACTATAAACTACACTGCCAGGTTTGGAGGAGTACGAAGCAAACGGGTTGTGCGAAAGATAATGAAGATGCAATCCAGGGAGCTACACGCAGGAAGCTGCACCATGGAGGGAGGTGTCGTGCAACACAACATAAAAGTGACCGTTGGAGGCACTGTTCATGACTTGGAAGCCAGGAGACAGCTAAGAGGAGAGGGTTGGCAGCATTTAAGGCAGAAATCTTTGAAGATTTGCCGCCAAAACAACATTTATTGTCAAAATTTGGGGGGAACAGTCGGATTCAAATTCAAAACCCCCTATAAATTACGTGTGCCAATCCAACAGAGAACACTTTGCACCCTTAGAGTTGTTGTTGATATTTGTTGTCTGTCACCTATGAACTGATCGTATTTGGAGGATTTAGTCACGAGCCCTGTGCTTCCTAAGTTGTCTGAGTTGAATCATAAGTTCATTCTCAAAAAAATGCTTGGACAAAGCCTTGCAGAAAC
Source organism: Pinus taeda (assembly GCA_000404065.3). Lineage (NCBI taxonomy): Eukaryota > Viridiplantae > Streptophyta > Pinopsida > Pinales > Pinaceae > Pinus > Pinus taeda. Next base: position 42,880 of record APFE031116124.1, read on the forward strand.
CGTGAGTACTGAAGGAGTCGCCCCAGAAGTTGTGAGTATGGAAGCTCCGACTCCTATGCCTATGGCGTCGAGATCACCTAGGTCGAATCCTACCCCTGCAAGAGAAAGCCAAACAGTTAAACCGAAGAAGGATAAGTGGAAAAAGCCAGTACGGGTACGCGAATCACCAATAAAGAATTCCGCAGCACAAGCCAAACAAAAGAAAGATAAGAAGCCTGAGAAGGTAGTTGACTTGGAGATAGAAGAAGGCCAGGGAACAGAAGACATAGATGTTGAATGAGTGGAGCCCATCACGAAGCTACTCAATTATATCCCTCCACGGAAGGGAAGGGCGAACATCACAAAGGACACGGATTCAGAGAAGTTTACCATTTCTATGCCCCTTCGCGGCTTGCATGGATCCCACTGCTAAAGATGGAGGATTGGGACCTCAACAATCATGCTAGGTTTCCACACTTAGCAACAGATAAGTACATGAAGCACGTTTACTACGCAGAGTTAGGTGTTACCACATTAGAGACAGTGGAATGGATCCATGGAGTGGAGAACTCGGGGTTACTTAATCTGTAGCGGGTCCCCCATTATCACCGCACCCCTATCAACACAATTTGTGTGTGCTAGCTACTCACTTTGGTACATGATGAGTTTTTATGGCTAGGAGGACCTATCCCCATCACTGACATGCTAATCCACAGAATCACACACCTACCATACAAAGGACTGAATCCGGCCAATTAATTTGGCGGAAAGATGAGGGAACGAGACCTGGAAGAAAGAATGAAGAAAGAATTCGACCTCATGAAGAAGGCGTGAGGGTATTCCATCCTGTCGATAACAGACACAGTAGACAATGAGGTTGGTCGCAAAAGGACCAGCTATAGAGAAGTTAGTCGAGGAAATCAAGCAGGTAGCCACTCATAGCACTGCCAAAGTCACAGTAATCCAGGTGGAGCTCGGGGATCTTCGCAGCAACATCACAGTACCAGTCAAGTGACTCAAGTGTGGGTCACGATCTTTGTGTTGGTGGCCAGTTGGGATGGGGTCCCCTGGGTTAATTTTGGGGTTAAATTAACCCAGGTTTTGATGTATTTTTTGTAAGTAATGTAAAGTCTCCGCGATTTGTGGATGCAGAGCACGTAGATGATTAGGATTCAAAGGGGTCTAAGCCCCTTGTTTATGTAAAGTTTGAGTCAGTTTTGAGATCCACCCATGGTCTGTGAATCATAGGATTGTATGAGAAAGGCTATAAATAGGTGTGTCTTAGAGAGTCTAAGGCATGTCTGTGTGGATAGTGGATGGAGTCTTAGAAGTAATAGCATATAGAAGTGGGTCAGATAGGAGAAGAAAGGCTTTGCAGCTGAGTGCGTAGAGGCCTAGGTAGAGTCTGCAATTGAGTGTGCAGACCCCTGCAGCTGAGTGCGCAGGGTAGTTTTAAGTCTGTAATACTGAATTGAATATAAATAAAGAAAGTTACTGAAGAAATCCTATGTATATCTGTTTATCTCTATTTACTTTTGTTTATGATATATGTTGTTGATAAATAATGTGTGTATGGAATATTAATCTAATGATGTGTGATTCTCTTGATTAAGTCTTAATAAATGTACACAATGCATGTTAAGCACTTTCGCGAAGGCTGTGATGAATTATGTTATGTTTACTAAATAAATTAAGTAGATATACACAAACACTAATTTAGGATTGTTCTCTGATTCACGTAAGTGGATAAATCGACTATTAAGGGTCCACAAAAGCTTATTGTAGACCTTCGCGAAGGTCTAAAAGTTGTTTTAAAAGAGTTGTAGTACCAATCCCTAAGGGCTTATCAATCTGCGCGAAGGCAGATCTGAGGCGCTAAAAGAAATCACACTCGTCTCTAGATGCAAAAACTTGGTTCTAGCATCCCCCATACTGCTTCGGGTGAGACTGCAACCTACGCTACACGAGTTATTGTCGAAAGGGCTAGTAGTGTGGGGATTTTTTGGTTGGCACAAATAACTCTGAACCTAGGTCAGGACCCCTTAAGCCAACATGCACAGTTATGTCTAATGTGCTACTACTCGAAGGGGTACCCACAGGGGTTACAAGGGAGTCCAATAAGCGTGACCACCTCTTATAGTTCTTATGTGCATGCCTCCCTAAATCAGTAGGTTAATGCGCTCAATGACAAATTCTATGGTTTGAAGACGTTGGAACACATCTCTAGCCTATAAAAAAATCTACTAAAATTGGAGGTACAAATGGCTCTGGAAAGTGCTTTGATACCACTTGTTATTCACTTAACCTGTGAGAATAATAGAATGCCAGCCATACGAAACAATATTGCCAGAAACACAGAAATATCACAGGAATTGAGACAAGCTACAAAGATATTTTATTATTCAGAATCACAATACAATGTTCACTTGCCTCTTTGAGGAGGAAACCTTGAACAGAGCAGAGCTCAATTACAATAAAACTCGATGATTCTTCCCCTCCTATGTAATACTATATATAGTTTTATGACATCCAAAACCCTAACTACTAGTGGTCCTTTGCATAATATGGAGTAACCACTTTATTAATTAAATATGGCATGTTTATAATTAATTGTGGTCACTTTTCTATAATGCGGATCAACCACTTACAATTATTATTAATGTGGATAACCACTTACAAGCTTTATTGACTCATCTAACTAACTATGACTCTAACTAGGCCCCTTGGGCTTATTACATAAATAAAGGGGTTAGGGTTGGATCCTAACAATGACCCTTTCAAAAAGAGGTTATCCACATACAACACTAGGATGAGTGGCTCATCCTCTACCATCAGATAGTAAAGGTTGGGATCTGCATCACTTCTTCACAAATCCCATCTACTGCAAGTAGTTGTCAATCCAATCATACCACACCTTGGGAGCTTATTTGAGCCCATATAAATCTCTCTTCAATCTGCACACATATGTTCCCCTCTCATGTGTCTCGAAGCCCTCTGGTTGTTCGATGTATACCTCCTCCTCTATCACCCCATTCAACAAGATTGTCTTGATGTCCATCTTGTGAATTTGTCATCCCATTTGTGCTTCTAGAGATATAATTGACCGAATGGAAGTGTATTTGGAAACAAAGGTAAAGGTTTCCTCATAATATATGCCTTCCTTTTGTGCATGCCCCTTTTCTACGAACCTAGTCTTATACTTTTGCACACTACCATCTACAGCATACTTGATTTTGTAGATCCACCGAGAGGCCACAACCGACCTATCCACTAGTCTTGGCACTACCTCCCAAACATAATTTGTCATGATAGAGTTATACTCCTCCACCATGTCATCTACCCACACCTAATGTTGTGTGGCCTCTTGATAGCTATAAGGTTCAGCAACTTGTGCCACCAATGCTTGGTAACTGTCTAGATGTTTGTGTTCTCTCCTATTCATGCTAGAGCTCCTATGAACTCAATTGCATCTCTCAACATATGAAGAACTTCAGAAGGGAGAAGGCATTACTTCCTATCTCACCAGACTTCAGAATGTACGAAGTGAACTTGCAACCATTTGGTGATAAAGCATCTGAAGATGAGCTGGTGTGTACACCTTTAAATGGGTTTTCTAGGGAGTGGCGTACTTTTGTCCAAGTTTTTTTTGGGAAAAGCACACTACCACGTTGGGATCATCTATGGAGTAATTTCACTCAGGAAGAGCTAAGGTTCAGCCTCGTAGAAGGTATTATCAGTGGTAGTGTTATCACTTAAGGTTACAAGTTCATCTATGTACAATAGATCCATATATAAATTTTTGGTTCAAGTCAATAGGTTGTTTAGGTTTATTACTTTGAAATTAGTCTTTTCCAAAGATATTGAGGTATGTCCTTGTTAAGAAATCGTTAGTTTCCATCTCCCATAGCATATCTAGTCTTGATTATATCATTCTGACATTGCACAGTTTCGTAGCGTAAATATGATTGGCCTGTTTTAACTGCGAAATCATTTTCCACCATTCCTGAGCAGCCATTGCGTAGCGCGACATGTCATTTCATGATTGCCAGCGCTACGAAATCGGGGATTCGGGTATTTTCTGCAGTACATTGCCTTGAAATGTCAAATCTTGGGGTGTGAGTCATCAAAAACCGTTTAAATGTGTCAGTCGACATCCCATCTAGATCATAATAGGAT